>CAJDSM010020280.1:38388-54659 GCA_903981925.1 Ostrea lurida
CAATGTCAATGTTCAATAAAATTTCCAAGTACTGAGATAAGCCTTAAGGTCATGACAAAAATGGCCAATTTTCAAAAACCTTTCTCTACAACGGCACATAATTTAAGAAAAAACTAAATGCGGGGGATGTATCACGAATTTTAAAATTCGGATCCTTGGGGTACGGTTCCTGACCCAGAGGTGTGGCCAAACTGGTAACATAGTGTTTATGTTATGAATCATTTGAAAACCAATTTTCTTTGATTCTATTGTTATGAAAGAACTTAAAATGGTATAGAAATGAGTAGGGGTGTTTTCATCATAAATGGTTATATTTCGTGATTCTAGGTGCAGGGATTTTTTATATTAGGTGCATGGAGGCCAAAATGGTCATCGATTAAAACGTCCAAGGTTTAATTTGTGTATTACCCGTGTTTTGAATAGCATACATTCCGCAGCGACATTGATTTTCACACGATTTAGAAAGATTAAAATTTTACAAAGGTACGAAAGTGTTGCATTTTCCAAAAAAATCGGGTCACTTGGGCGCGACTTTGTGGCTGTCATCGTGGGTTTCTTATTTGTACATCATGTACATTGGTGCTGATAGTATATATCGGGAATTTCTTACATGGCCATCTGCCGGTTTTGATAACTGTTTGACATTTTTTTACAGAGTACACAGGTATAGAAAAAAATGAACGGTTTTCAATATTTTTTAAAAGTCGCAATTCATTCATTTGTCTAATTTTTTTGTTGTTTTTTTTGTGTTATGCGAGAATACCAATTTAAACCATGAATATTCATTTCTTATGAATATCAAATTTTACTCATAGTAACGTGGAATCTATCGTACATGTATCAAAGACAGTGTGTCGTGAGGGGAATTACATGTAATTTTTAAACTGTTGAATGAGCGGTGATTTCACTATCATCCTCTTCGTACATACAAAAATATTACAAAGTTTGATTTTATTTCACATCCGCAGCGAATTATTTTTTTCTCCGAATAATACACAGCCTGGGCTAAATTTCAAGTACAATTACTTTACATTACCAAGATAATAGCACGTAGAAAAAGAGACTACTGAAGACCACGATGTAAACGTTAATATTACTAGAATTCTTTTTACCGTTTGCATTAAAAAACACGCCAGCGGTCCACTGTTTAAGATATCTTGCATGTATCTCAATCAAAATGACAAGAATTCCCCCCCCACACCCCCCCCCAAGGTTCGCTATTTGGATCAATTTAGCACATACAGGTATCCGAAGAAAGACAGGGGGAAAACCGACGCTTAAGTACAAAATAAAAGGAAGGGTATAATTAGATTGGGGAAGTTTGTCTATTCGATGATTTTTGAAACGTTTACAAAAAGCCGGGGCTTAATGATACATAACCGCCAGTTTAAAATACCTATATTACGCAGTCAATCAGAAATCCAATTATCCTATCGTATCGTGGCGTGTATACTATCGTATCGTGCGTGTATCCTATCGTAAATCGTGCGTGTATCGTGTTCTATCCGTGTATCATGTCAAGAATAAGCCGTGCGGGTACTGTAACCCATGTCATGCCTGATTCCTTTTTTCTGTTAATTTTTAAGAATTCATTATTTTAACTAATGTACAGTAACAATGCATAAAACATTATAATACGAGGTTTCGAAAGGGACAATTCACATTTTGTTACAAATTTTCGAATTTTAACAAAGACTCGATTCTTTGTATATTTTCAAACAAAGTCCGTTAAATGTTAATTTTGAAAATTTAAGGCATTTTTGACTTTACACTGTTAAAAAATATCTTTTGAAATCGCCCATTTCATCCAATGAATACTTGATTTGCTATAAATGATTAAAAGCCTATAATGACCTTGTTTTGCGATTACAATTTAGCAACTAAGTCATACCCTTTTGTTAGAGTGTCCATTTTCGTACTAGATTTGACAACGGGTATCCCGTTTACCTGATTCGACGAAGGACTTCCTGGCGGGTGTGACCGGTCAGCAGAGAATGCTTACTCCTCCATGGCACCTGCTTTGTCGGAGGTTCCCGTGTTTGCCAACACTGTCGACTTTTGTATATATAATTTGAGACCTATGATTACGTTTATAATTCACCAATTTATATTGCAGAATATATGTAATTACATATTGTAACCTTTCCCCCCCCCCCCCCCCCCCCCCCCCCCCTTACACAATAAAAAAATAAAACCTTTCCAAATATAGCTTCGATCATGATCTAGAATTTGAAATACAAAGACAACAGATAACGAAAAGTCAGTAATCTAGTAAGTCCCCAAACAGAATACAAAAACGAGGATGTTGGGCACACGACGGAATCGTCGCCTCAACACCGATCCAAGGTAAGCAAATCAGATGCCCAGACGGAGTAAAGCATTCCTTGTCGATCGCTCAACAGCCGCTGTGAAATCTACTGTATCCGTAACCAAATCAGTGTGTGAAAAACAGCTTTAAGATTTCTATGAAAACCAATTCGAAAAACATTTGACCACTATCGCAGGCCGTACTGGTAACTAAAATCCTTTTAACTGTTTAAAATGACCAAGGAGTTTGCATAATGTTTCCTTTATAACGTGATGTTGAAACCCCTTAACACAACTTTGTTCGTAAGTAGCCTTGCCCATTCAAAACTTTCGAACATAATAGCCAGTATGTTTCATCGTTAAGGAGAGAAAAAAAATATTTGTTTTTGAAAATCGTGAGTCAGTCCTTAACAGTGACGTTATGAATGTTTAAATAGTATTTTAACCTTCTCGTTATCAGATTGTGAACACAATGACGAAATCGTTTGATTTAACTCCTGATTCTTCTCTACGTCAACACCAACAATCTTTTGGGATTCATGCTAGACGTAAGATTATAAAATCATTACATTGCTTTGAACAGAATAAAAGATGAGAACCATAATGAATACGACTTTTTCGTTGAAATAAATTGTGTAATATCGTGATTGATTGATTATTTGTTGTTTTTTTCCGTCCCGTCGAAATATTTCACTCCATATTGAGACGTCACCATTCCGGTGAAGGTCTGCAAGTTTTAAGAACCTAGCTTAGCACTCATGACTTTTAGCATGAGGGTTTCTTTTGAGTGCCACACATGCTGCGAACACGGGATCTCCGTTTTTTAAGGTCATATATCCAAAAAAAACCCCGTGATCTCACTTCTAATTTCCGATCCCTTGGCGAAAGAGCAATCACTAACCTATTTTCACGTCTTAGGTTTGACGCAGCCGGTTGCCGAAGCAAACGGAGCTCGACGCAGGAACCTCCCGATCACGAGGCGAAGAGCTCTAACCACTGAGCCACCGCGACGCTCAACATTTCATAGAGATTTTAAGTCTTTTATTGACTATTTGTCTATGAACTATAAGCAATTAAAATTATGGTACAAATTGTGCAAGGAAATACATTTTAATGGTGTGTTTTTTTATTGTAAAGATTTTTTATATATGTTCACATAGTTTTTTGTAAACAAAATATGTCTTTGAAGTGTGGTGGTTGTGTTTAAAAAGAAATCTATACTGTTAGCATTGTATAAAGAATTAAGGTCCTTTTCAAAAACACTTTTATCTCACAGTAAGCTGTCACTTAATGATGTTTTTTCATACAAGGAATGGTTACTAGAATATTGTCGTAAACAAAAATTCCCCCAAAGTGCACCATGGGTCCATTTTGCTACTTGGTCCAATGGACTAAATATGTATGTTTAACTTTCTTCTGTTCCAATGTCTTCTGGTTCCAATGTGATATTCTGTTGATGGTATATAAATATTTATGTGTGCCTACTCAGGTTACATGCATGTTATAATGCGATGGCATTCCAACCGGCCCTGAATTCTCGCCATCTTACAACTCTTGTACAGGACTGACTCATTAAACTTCAAACATCCCATCTATAAACAAAAAGTGATTTTGTGATAATCTCAGGGAATGTGTAAACAAGTGGCACTTTTGGATTTATGGCTTTATCATACCCTTGATGAATATTGAGTTTAAACTGACAAGTGGAATAAATTAATAAAAGGTGTTTATTGTAAGTAATACAATTTCAACGGAATTTAACAATTATTTATCAATAATGAAGAATTTAATTCTAAATTTCTAATCTAATACACTCTTATTTGAACGAATGTCCTCCACTGTTTCTTAAATTAACCAATTATCTGTCCTAATGTAAGAAGGCAGTCTAACTTAAATTTTTCACAGGCGGCATTTTCATCGACAACTGACCCATTCACGTCAAATTTTTAAAATGAACTGACAGTGTTCCGAAACGTTTAATTATAATGTACTCAAGGTTGTTTTAATTCTTAACCGGAAGCTGCCCTAGAAAGAAACAAGTTATAGAGCTGGTCTATGCCACGCTGATGTCTGGTTCTAAGTAAACCAGCACAGGCTCTATGAACAGCTTTACGATGACCGCTTTAGATCTGCTCTAAAGGAACTTAGAACGATCTATGACTGGCTCATGACCGCTTTACGTCCCTGTTCTAAGGTAAAACTTAGAGGCAGTTGCTCATGACTGGTTTCCATGACTGGTTAGGTGAGAATGTTGGAAGTGGTCTGTAGCTATCATGAATTTTGTGGAAGAATACAAAATACATGTACGTTGGGACAAAATCTGAGGGAAGGAGTTTGATACTTTGTCTGAATGTATTAAAAACCTATTCGAAAATTATTAAAATCCCCGTAAACAACGCAACTTATATTGGCGGCATTTTATTCTTTTGCTAGTAATTTTGAACATAAAGAAGTACAAGGCGTTTAATTGGGCATTGCATTATATCCATAGATCACAGTGGTGTAAGGTGTGATTGACAACACCATGAGTCCTAGCATTCAGTCTATATTCTAGTGGTTGAAATTGTGTAGAACTAAAACGTACGGTACAGTCCCCTCGAACGTTCTTTCTTTCCAATTGAACGCGCCTGAACGCAGCAGAGCGAACGTGAGCGCACGCTCAACGCAAATTTGGTGACGGTGGTACGTAAGCTGAACGCGAACGGAGCGCATGTGAACGGTGAGCGCCACGGATGAAGCGCAGTAGAACTAATTCGATTCGGGATTGTTTCCGGATTTTTTCCTCTTGTGATTATAATTATGAATTATCATTTTTTGGTTAAAGAAAAACCAGATGGCATATTAATCAAATGAATAAATGATAATAATTTCAATTTTAAATTTGGTAAGGAAAAAAATCTGCACATTCAATCAATGGATAAACGACAATAAACCACAAGATACTGCAAGTTGTACAATGCATTGCGTGAAAAACAATTCAGTCTAAGCATAGTGTATATGTATATCTGTAAATAAATACTGAATGTATAACAAGTATGCCCTCATGAAAATTATTTGTTCTAATTTGCACGATGTGTGCAAAATAGAAAAAAAAAACCTCTATATTATAGTTTCTATTATAATCATTATTAGCAATGTAATCAACAATCCAGAATTACGGGTGCAATAGGATACATGCAATCAAACAAATGCACCAAAAAAAAAAATTCGAAAGATAAGGAATGCTTCAAACAAGACACGGGACAGTGTACCTCCCGTGTCAACTAACCGTTTACGCACCTAACGATATATAGAGTCCCGATTACAAGCATGTTTTGAAACATGTATGTAAAATTTGGTATAGGCATATACCGGGGGACAATATAACAAGCACGACGATATTCAGACAAAAATAATGCATTATTATGAGAGATAAACGCTTCAAATTTGGTAAGGACAACTAAACATATTTATTTGCCAATTTTCTCGTTCATGAGATGTTAGCGGGTAAAAAGGTGCGTTTGTTAATTCAATTTGATGATGGTCTGATTTCTTCTATTTCAAAAAACGGGTGAGGGAGAAATTAAGTTGTATAAATTAAATCAACATATATGTTGTTTGCGAAATTACAAATTACAACTAAAGTCAGTATGTTGACCGTGATTTGTTTTCATACCCTTTGTTAGACTGTCTTTTCGTACTAGATCGAACGATGGTAACCCCTTTTACTTTTGTTTCGTACGGGCTCAACGGGGGTGTGACCGTCAGCAGAGGATTGCTTTTTCCTCCATGGCACCTGATCCTGTATTCGCTTTTGTCGAGGTCCATGGTTCCCTACACTAATTTTGTATGTGTTTTTTGGGAACTAATGAATTACGTTTGATACATTGTCTTTCTGTTCGGCCATGTTTATATGATGATAGATTTTTTTTTTTTTTTATTTTTTTTTTTAATGGAGGTGAATTTTTCGGGGTTCAGAATTTTATAGAATTTCTTTGTAAGTTATAGAGACATGATTGTATATGCAATTTCATAATTGAATTTTTAATCTTAATTACAGGTACCTTGTAATGTCTTGCCTCTTGAATAAAATTGTAGCCATCTTAAATAAATTAGTTTGGAACCTTTTAATTCTATTTTACTGCTATGCGAAACATCCTGACATTAAAATTATATTTCACGAAATCAATTTCCTAATGACAAGAAAGTTTCCTTTCAAATCTTACGCACGCGTTTTTGTTTTTGCTTTCTCATTTTGTTTTTTGTCATTTTAAAGCCTTCCTAACATGTCTCTTTGGAGCTCCAAATTCCAATATAATGAAAAATGATTGAACGCTGAGCGTACGGTGAACGCTGACGAACGCACGGTGAACGCCAAGCTGAACCCGTGAACGGCGAGCGGTGAGCGCGCACTGAACGCAAAACTGTTGAAAACGGTGAGCGCCACGCTGAGGCGAAACGCTGAGCGGTGAGCGCCAAACGGTGAACGCAAAACTTGTGAAACGGTGAGCGCAACGCTGAAGCGAACGCTGAGCGGTGAGCGCACGGTGAACGCAAAACTGGTGAAACGCAACTGTGAACGGTGAGGCGCAACGGTGAACGCACGGTAAGCGCAAACGGAAAAAGGTAAAGTAAAACGTTGAGGGACTTGTAAACTATTGTCAGTTGACCAAGAGGTAAAAGGTGAATCATATTGACGTCTGCATTTAATATCTTTTTATAACCTGTTGTGTATCCGCATAAAAGTGTAGTGGCCCGAAGACTTCTCATTATCTACAAAAACGGCTTTCCCGACTTTGGATTGTTTGCTATGGGTAAATTTATTTTTCAAGAGAGGTGTTTATAGACAAAACCTGTGGTTTGTATATTATAACACACGATTTCGATATTGCAACATAATATGTAAAACTTAAAATATTTGGTGTTATATTCGGTATTTTTGGGAAATTAGACAAACTATTTTATTTTGGAAATTTCAGTTTGACTGTGATTTGAGAGTAACACATGCGATTGGACGTTGGGTTAGCGAAGCGAGAAAATCCCTTCAATGAAAGACCAGATCCGAAATTGAATCACATATGTGGCTTTCGCGGCTAAATCACAATCTTCATTGTAAGATGGGTCAATTGATAGCGATGTTTGACTGAAACTTCCGTTGGATGATTGGAAATATGAACGACAATTAAACTGACCAAAATTGTAAAAAAATTAGTAATATCAAAAACTGATCTAAAAAACACCCAGTCAACCTCCGCAGAGTACATTATGCGAAAGGTAATCTTTTAATTTTTTCGCGACGAAAATGTTCATGGAAACTGTTTTGATATGTTTTAATTTGTTAATGTGAAAAATGTCCTGGAATTTTCACAGTGGAATACTAGAAATTCTTTAGAGTTTTTCCAAAAATAACAATGATACAACAGCAAGAGATAAGAATAGACCCAAAAGTAAGCTGTAGAAAGCTGGAGTGTTACATGTAAGTACTTGGCAGAAAAATAAATTCGCCATATTATTGCTAAAATTCAGAATCCAAAATAGCAAACTTGATTGTTGTGCCATATTAAGTTTCCCACCAGGTCATAAATCGCAGAGTTTGCAACAAACTGACTATCCGATTTTTTCACAGTCCTGAACAATTTGGATTTCGGTTTTGCGTTATGTTCTTCGAGAATATTTCCTTGTATTGAGTGTCCAAATCAAGTAAAGGCATAAAGAGATAATGAACAGGTGATGAAATCTTGTAAGTCTCTGAAATAAATACGAAAACAAGAGTTGGAAAAACACAGATAATTGGACTCAACCAAAGGTTTGGGGACGTGCCTAGGAGGCGTTAGCAGAACCCTGTCGACCGATCAAACCCGTATGAAGCCGATTGCCTTCATCAGGTAAGCAAACTAAATACAAAACCAATAGTTGGCAAACACGGAACACCTGGACAAAACAGGGTGGGATCGAGGGTGCCTAAGGAGGAATAAGCATCCCCTGTTGGCCGGTTTCACCCGCCATGAGCTCCATTGTCCTGTGAACAAGTTAAAGGGAATAATCCGTAGATAAATCAGTGTATAAAAAAGGCTTCAACGATTGCTATGAAACACGCCCAGACAACGATTTCACCCAAATGGCAGGCCATTTTGGCAAGACCAAATCGTTGGAAACGACCATATAGTTTACGAAAAGTTTGCCTTTAAAACGTGACTGGTTGAAAACACCTGTAAAAATAATTTTGTTTGTAAGTAGCCCTGCCTCCATTAAAAAACTGATAATCACGCAGAACAAGCTTTTGCATATCGAATAAGTTGGGAAACGGTGCAACAACCAGATGCAGACACGATGAGCTAATTATTACATTAGTGTTGGAAAAATGACGATTGAGAAGCTGAATAGTCCCGTTTGTCATAAGGTTGAGTCATGTATAAATGAAGTTTCAATTATCAGTCACGTTTAAATGGCAGTAATTTTGAAAATTCTTTGGTCGCTTACAACTATTTAGTCTGCGCAGTATAAAACCTTTCATTTGTTGATTATGTTTGTCTGATGTGTTTTCTTAGCAATTGTTAAGCCCGTTTATTCTTACACTGGTTTGACTAAAGCGATTACTCCGTTTACCTGTAAAGACAATTAGCCCAACGCGGATGTGACTGGGTCACAGGGAGTTTAATCTCCCTCCTAGGAACCTGATTTCCACCTCTGATGTGTCCTGGTGTCACTGTTTGCCAAGACTCTTGTTTTTGTTTTTCGATTAAGGAAATTTACAAGATTGATCAAATCGTTCGTTCATTATGTAGGTGGCATGCTGAAATTTTTATTGCCAGTTATTTAAACTTAAAAAATAATTTTAACCTTGATTAATAAAAGGACAACACAGAATCTGACAAGATGTTGCTTCAATATTGGATGAGGTTATTTCATTGTACTTTAATCATTAAGACTCTAATGGCAGACTGACAACTACAATTATAATGAATAAATACGTTGATGCGACTTGACTCTTTAGCATTGTATCGGCACTTTTCCTCTTTAAGCTACACTGCTGAACGCGAAAGCGAGTTTCCTAAGTGAATGTTCTATTTCTGGATCGGGCTTCTTGTCCCGTTTCGAATGTAATCTCTCGATCCGGTCCCGTTCCCGTCTGTCCGTCTGTATGCTTAACTTTTCACATTTTCGACTTCGTCTCAAAACGAAGCGGCTGGAGACAATTCCAAACCCAAACTTTGGGGTACACATCACTCCTTGGGAGGTTAAAAGACGCGCTTATCAAAATATTGTTCAAAATGAAGGAACCACGAACCCCGCTTCAATAGGAGAGGATATGAAATCACGTAATAAATGCCAAAAATTAAGGGATGGTGGAGTGCATTTAAAAATGCTTCTTTTCGCAAGAACCACTGGGCCAGTGAGATATTATATGCAGATCTTCACTGCATATAGAGGAGATTCAAGTTTGTTACAACTGGCAATCATACCCCCGGGTGGTACGGATGGGGTGCCCACAAAGGTAGAGGGGTCAAATTATTAAACATATGGTGATTTATAGGGAAAAATCTTTAAAAAATCTTCTCAAGAACCACTTGGGGCAAGGAAAGCTGAGAATTATATGCGTAACTCTTCCTGATATTGAGAGGAACATTAGTCAAGTTCTTGGTCGCAAATCATGACTCCGCGGTGCGGTGGTACTCGAATGGGTGCCAAAGTAGGGGGTATCAAAGTTCCGGTTCATATGAATTAATATATCGGGGAAACCCTCTTTAAAAATCTTGTACATTCTCTAAACAGCGGGACACCAACTGGGGCCAGGAAAAGGCTGAATTCTTAATATGGAAGCTTCCTTTCGATATTAGGAGAGATTCAAGTGTGTGTTCAAATCCATAAACCTCCCGGGTATGATATGTCGGTAAACGCCACTAATAGGGGGTCAAAGTTTTTTACATTATGATTATATAGGAAAACTCTTTAAAAGTCTTGCTTTCAAGAACACTGGGCCAGAAAGCTGAAATTTATAACTGCGAAGCTTTCCTGATATGAGGAGATTCAAGTTTGTCAAATCATGACCCCGGGGGTACGATGGGGCCCACAAAGGTTGTCAAAGTTTTACATATTGAATTTATATAGGGAAACTTGCTTTAAAAATCTTCTTCTCAAGAACCACTGGGCCAGGAAACCTGAAATTTATATGGGAAAGCTTCCTGAATAGAGGAAATTCAAGGTTTGTTCAATCATGACCCCCGGAGGTACGGATGGGCCCCAATTGGGGATTCAAAATTTTCACATGATTATATCAGGGGAAATCTTGGTATAGAGAATCTTCCTTCTCAAGAACGCACTGCACCAGGAAAGCTGATACTTTCATATGAAGCTTCATGATAGTGACAATTCAAGTTTGCTGCAAACCATCCGACCAAGGGTATGGTGCAGGCCACAATAGGGGATCAAACAGTTTCTAACATTTAATATATATAATGAAATCCTTCTCAAGACACAACGACAACACATTTACCTTATTTTAAAGCTTCCTGATGTAGAGTGCGAGGCAAGGTCACTCCAGGTGAGCGATGGTTGCCCAATGGGCCTTTGTTTATGTGTAATATACACTAATCACCTGGCTTTTATGGTTTGTATGTCGTCTCCAGTTGTTCGATACGCATGGGCAATGCCGATGCATAATGATGATTTTTGAAAAAGCGAGACCAACTACTACCCAAAAAGCTGATTGTCATGCGGGTTATAACGAATCTCGTTTAAAGTCATATTTTCGTAAATCTCTACAGTCGCTTGTAATGCTCTTTTTGCGATTATGAATTATCACTAAGTACATATGTTGACTGATTTGTTTCATACCCTTGTTAGACTGGTATTTTCGTACTAAGATTTGACGCGGGTAATCCTCGTTCTACTTTATGTTTCGACTACGGGCCTCACGGCGGTGTGATCGGCCAGCAGAGGATGCTTACTCCTCCCATTGGCACGCTGAATCCTGTCCTTTTTTATATTATTCCCTAATGCAATATTATTCTCGTTGCCGTAGCGGAAGAGGTCAGGATATTACTATTGTTGGGAACTCATGGTGATGTTGAAATAGTACTAATTTTTTCAACAATTCCCTCCTTCATTGATCAGGGGTCATTAATGCCAAGAAGTGACGAGAGTTATCAGTAAGTCTGGTGAGTTGACCTGAGTCTGGCACAGCGATTTAGAAATCCAAACCCTGTCCTTTAAAAAGCTACTGCATGTACTCTTTCTGACAAAGGGGTTTTTAAATGTAAGATCCAATAAATCGACTCATTCTTTTGTGCTTTGGGAGTTGGTCCTCCCTTTTCTAGTCGCCTACGATTGGCCTGAAGGCACAACTTCGACATGGATAAATACGCGTTATGCATACGCTTTCTGACTTGGTCTGTCATCTTTGATATTTTTTAAATTATGTGAACTTTAGGTAAATGCTATAAAATTGTCCTTCCCTGGAGTTTTCAATTTTGTCAGGGAGATGAGTTTCCTGTCTTTCATTCAATTTTGTTTGCGTAATAGGCCATTGATGATTTGGTCATTGTTTAGCTTTCTCCGTGACAAATCATTCTACTCTTTCATAAAAATCGTTGCCATTGTAACATTTGGTAAGATTTTGTTTCTGCAATAATCCTTATTCCATTGTAGACAACACCAACGCTCAATGTTATCTTGCCTTTTGAAACAATAATATTAGCTGTCATACTCAAATTACTTCTAATTGACTTTCTCTCTATCTGTAGTAAATGGTTGGTTTTGATATTTCTCAAGTGTTTTTATTTGGAGATGAATATTTTCCTAAACGTTATCGCAGATGGGCATTCAAGGCAGTTCGACTTGTTCCTCATTTTGATTTAAAATTCGAGAATATATGTTATAATAGCTAGAAGATAGACGAACAATGATCAATCTGCTGTATAGTTCCTAAAATAGAATACAAAAACAAGAGTTAGGGCAAACCCACGGGACTCCCTGGACATAACCAGAAGTGGGATCAGGACCTAGAGGGTAAGCAATCGCTGTTGACCTCAGTCACACTCGCCCGTTAGAGCCCATAGTCTTTTGATCAGTGAAACGGAACAATCCGTAGTAAAAATCGTGTTTAAAAACGCTACATATGGCTATGAAAACATATCAGTACAGCATTTTCCGAGAACAATTTGGCAGGTCATGTTGGTAAGACTAAGATTATATAGCAATGAATGCTGCTTTAAATCCGCACGACCTGTTTGAAAACCCCTTGCACCATCAAACTTGTGTTCTTGTTTCGTAAGTTAATGCTCACAATGTGTATGTTTTTGTTTCTGGCTCTATGAAATTTATTACGGATTTCGATTTCTCATTCTTTCCTGTCTATGAAAAATATTCCTTTTAGCCGAAGTTGGCGAGTATATGCCCTTATTTATCTTTGTCTTGAGCGGTCTTCATTATCGCGTATGGGGTGTAGATGCTTATGTATTCAAACCTCAGTTAGATAGTAATCTTAATGTTAGGATTCTGTTGGTTTTTGTCCTTGAGAGAATTGAATACATTATGGTTCCACATCATAATATAATTCCTGGATATGTATCTTGCCAGGGTAATTATGTTTCTACTCGGTAATTATGACTTTCTTTGTGTCTTCTGACTTTGATTGGCTTTGTCTCTTCCTGCCTAATGATGTGTACTTAGATCCTCTCAATAGATGTGCCGTAATATCCTTTCAGCTTTCTGTACATAGTTTGTTTGGCCCGTCTCTTGGGTCTACCAGTTCTTTGTATTCATTTTCCCGCCTGTGTCTGCTAATCGCAAACTGGTTCAATCTGTTGTTATCGTTTGTCGACATCTGGGAATCATTGTTGTTTGTTTTTCTGCAGAAATTAGAGGACAACGATTGGCTTCGGTAAATTTAATGTCCCTGTGTCTTTATTTCTTTCCGTCATACTTTCCAGTCTTATCTTTTCAAAAGACGAATCTATCCTTTTTAAGGATAATGTTTCTAACATTAACTCTCCATTAGGATATTTACGTGCTGTGCAGGATCAGTGTGTCGTAAACCTTGTTATGTACGCCACATCTCGCAACTTTTCTTGACATGGTTGATACTGGTTATGTTTGATTGTATTTGCCTTGGTTTCTATTTTTGTCTTTAAACAACCATATCCCCCTTACCAATAGTAAGACTCTGTATAGTCTCCATCTACTGTATGATGTTGTTCCTCTTTATGACAGTCGGACATCCATTACCCTGAAGGTATTTCTCGTAACAACCCTGCCCAATGCTTTAGATTTTAGAAAAGCTCCATTTCCAGGTGAATAAAAAACACGAGCTTTTTATACGGCGGTTTTCTGCGCACGCTTTTCTGAGTAACTGTATTTACACACATCCGACACGATATTCATCTTGCCGATCTCTAAGCTCCTCGACTTAAAGTTTGTTTAACCAGTTCCCACTGAAATTGCTTTAATTTCTGAAATTTTTTTCTGCGGCAAATTACTGGGTAGATATCCGGGTTAATCCTTTTTTTGGCTGGCACGATTGACTTTATACTAAACTTTGTCTTCCCTATATGTCTCTGGCGGTAAGACATTGAGCGTTGTGGTGTCGATTCAAATACCCTAAATACTCTGTTTAAACTTTGCTGGTGGCTTTCCCATTTCCTTTTTTACTTCCTCTTCCTTTTGCGGGAAGACTTAAAATTTCGCGAATTTCAATCTTAAAGGTATTTTTAACGAGCGGATTTTAAAACGCAGTTGGGTTTAGTAGAATAAGATCGAACTGATTCCTACTCAAATACTAATGAACAACCATCCTAAAGATGGTTTGTAAATTTTGGTTTGGTTAATTAATTGGCGAGTACAACGGAAAAGATAAAATCCCAAAGGAAAATATTTTCTTTTTTTTCAATTATACATACATCACTCACGTACATCGGTGTATATGTAAAACAAGCATACAATATATCAGTAGTAATTTTATAAAAAAAGAAATCACTTGACAACTGTTTGCAGCATAAATCTCAGGCTGATAAACATCTTTCATTTCAAAGGTTAAAAGCTATTCGAAGTTTTCTATTTACCAGGGATTCGAGAAAACTCGATACATCGACGTATTCACTCACCGAGACCTGAAATGGACTTGGATTATCAAGGTATAATGGATGAAGCACTTCCTAACAGATTCTCAAGATGAAACTGTCCATTCTACACTACATGTATACATCTCTTAGGTTCTGACACTACAGATTATTTTACTCTGTTCAGGATTATAGCGTCAATGGTCGTTTCTTATCTCTTACAAATCTTTAACGATTCGGTTTTATCCAGATGGTTTCCATCTGCCGAGGCTCATTCTTTCAAAGAAGCTTACTATTCACACGGCAGAAACTAGAAAAAGTGCTCTCTTGTCAGTAGGTGAATTTACCTATGAAAGCGACAATTCAATTAGTGGTCATATCATACAGCTTTTTTCCTTATGGTCAAGGTTGTGAATGATTTTCGGAATTTAGAAATCCCCGACCGATCGCGATCAATATAATCCCGGCGTTTTTTACAGCATTAGCAAAATTTGCTTTTAGATCAGTCGTTGTATAGCCTTATCTTTGCAACAAATATCTATTTCAATTTCTATATCCTGCCTTTCCTCGGTATTTTTTTAGACGATTAGGCATAATTGCGCAAACACACAACTAACCTTATTTAAAATCTCTCATTTGTATTTATACTTAATATTGATGACAAATTGCGAATATTCACTGCAATTTCGGCGCTACATAATAATTAGTACGGGTTAGGGAAAAAAAATACGCTTTGGATATTCGGGGTCGCCGTTTTCAGGCATTAACTCTTTAATTGTTACTTGTAAAAATATACGTAAATGAATTATATTAGTGACCATTTTAAATCTATATCATATTCTATAGGTCTGTGTAGGCTGTTAAGTTCTGTATTTAAAAAGACGAGGGAAGCAATTTCGGCCACAATACATGATTATGTACCTTAATATCTTCCTTAGACACGGCAACCAGTATGCGCACTTTCGAACAAATCGCATGTTTGTCTTCCTAGATTGAACGGCGCATTACTGAAATGTTAGAAATGTAAAGGCAAAAATAACGGAACTCACAGTAATCCAATCTTATAAGTCCGAAATTGAGAATACAAAAACAACGAGTTGGGCTCAATCACGGAATTCCCCTGGACACATCAGAGGTGGGCAAGGTGCGCTAGGGGAGTAAGCATCCCCTGTTGACCGTTCACCCGCGTGAACCAATAAGTCCTTGATCAGGTAAACGGAACAAGTCCGTAGTCAAATCAGATGTGTGAAAAACGCCTTACACAAATGGCTATGAAACACATCAGACAGCATTTGACCTCAATGATAGGTCATATTGGTAAACTAAACTGTAATATAACGACCAGTGAATTACGAAATGCTGCCTTTAAACGTGACTGTTGAACCCCTGTAACAACAACAACTTGTCTGTAAGCAGACTGCCTCGATTCAAAAACTGATCATACGCAGAACAAGCTCTTGCGTATTGAATAAGTTGAGATAACATACACACAAAAATATGTAGGTGATGATGGAATATTGCTACATTAATATGGGAAGTTGACGATGGAGAAGATGAAATGTCTCATTTGTCAAAAAGTTGAGTAGTTAGTTTACTGTCAATGTCAATGTTCAATAAAAAATTTCCAAGTACGAAGAAGACAATGGAATACTCTGGGTGTCTTTATTTCTAGTTCGTTGGAATATATTGAATCGCATATGAATGGATCATTATTATTTGATAGATAAAAACATCGTCTAATATATCGCAACTGTTGAATTAAAGCCACCGCTAGAGATTTTCTTTCTTTTTCATGTGAAGCTTTTGGATTGAATTCTGCCTCATAAGAATATAAAAAATAGATCAGCTAATAAAGGAGCAAATTAGTGCCATTGGAATTCTCACAGATGTTGAAGACCTGATTGCCAAAAACTACGAAGATATTGTCAA
>CAJDSM010020281.1:3664-20181 GCA_903981925.1 Ostrea lurida
GGGACAGATGTGTTTGTAGCAAGGAGTGATGGATATTCTGTTTTTGTACTTAGTGTCATTTTTTCACCATAATAATACCTATGCCATTTCAGTTGCAAAAAAAATTGTCCCGCAATCTCTCATTAAACGATTGCAGGATAGTGGGTTCATTAGACCAGCTTTGTGGAGTGTCTATAGATCACAATGAAATCAGGAGGAGACAGTGTGCATATTTTTGGACTGATGCGAATTAAGTACTCAAGGTTAGTTTGATGACAAATAATTTTACAATGAATTACAAGAGGTATTAGTATATCCTGTATTTAATTGCGAGCACTTTAAATGCATTTTTTCACCAATGTATCGCTTAGTGCATCGTCCACAACTCCCTCCTAAAGAATTATATGCTATATTACCCATTGATTTAGACAACTTCTGTTAGAATCTGAGAAAATCTGTTTGTGGTTCATTATGTAGTGTGCCCGCGGGGGGTTATTAGTCCGATAGCAGTTCTAAGTTTTCAGTAGCTCTGAAAGGGCATTTCTATATTCTACAGAACAAGTTCCCGCAGTGAGATATATAGAAAGAAGATCCAGAATTGAACATATCGTTATCATGCAAACCGAGGAAGATATGAAGTGGCCAGGTAGTTAAACCGTTACTTCAGGTGTTCGCCAGAGTGCTACAGGACATTAGGAGGCCATCAAATCGGGTAGAAGTTCGAGTACTTAATGCAATCCTCAGAAACTCGGAAGATGTCTTCGACACGCGATAGAAGGCGGGGAAGGTAACGAAAAAAAACCTTAAGAGAAATTTGTGTATGTATAGAGGATCGCAAGAGATTGTCTGGGGGAGGTATTCCACCCCTATGTATCTATGATTAATTTTTTTTTTCGAGGGAGAGAAGAGCTGGGGGTTTGTTCGAAGACATAGGCTATTAGATTTACTAAGGGACTGATGATTAGTTTATTTTTCTACAAACTGATATAAGGCCATATTAAAGTATAGGCCACTAGGTATTTTTTTTTTTTTACGTGTCTTGTACATACACTGTGATCCATGCATGTACACATTGGAGAGAGTAGTTGCGTGAGTTCAGCAATAAAACCTTCTGTAAAGAATTTTATACTGGCTTTAACTCTACTTGAGTGGTTGGCTTTAATTAATTTAATATGCATCAAATATGAACACATATAAATAAGCATGTTGTTTCATAGCGATGTAGTAGACTTCTTAATTTTAGCAGATGGAGCAATGTTCTTTTCTTGGCTAACAATTTCACAGCTAAAAGCGTTGATTAACTTCTGGTGCAAATAAACAATTTTGATTGATTTTGCGACTTATTTATTGCACACAGAAAATAAAGCTTATTAAAAGCACAAAAAAAAGTTTGAGGAAACACTTTATTTTGTACATTGTATTAATTAAAATATATATAAGACTACAAAAAGCTCTGCAATGGTGGGCATTTAGCTCTACACTGAACCGATAGCTCAAGGTGAAGTCTATTCTGATCGCCTGTTGTCCGTTCTTGTCTTCTGTTCTGGTCTTCCCGTTCAGTAACTATTTTCACATTTTGATTCGGATCTTCTTCTCCAAGGAACCGACATAATAGAGGCCCAAAATTCAACCCTAAATCGTATAGATTAGCATAAATCTATTCATTGGGCGTATAAATGGGAATGATTCTATAATTAAATGTTCAAATGAAAGTGTACTTGAGGAGGCGCCTTCCATTACTCAAGAGGGAGTATATTATCACGCAAAACTGCAAAAATAGGGTGGTGTGCCATTTAAGATCTTCTCTCCATTCAAAGAACTCACTTTAGGGGAACCCAGACAAGCAGCCTGAAATTTTATATAAGAAGTCTTTTTTTCTTTGATAAAATGGTCTTGGGGAGAATTCAAGTTTTGTTGCAAATTTCTTAAGAACCGGCGCCAGAGAGGTAGTGGTATGGGGACCCCAATAGTGGTATTACATATGTCCTAGTACATAATTATTATATCAGGTGAGGGCGTTGCCAGTGGAGAGAAAATTCTTTTAAAAATCTTCTTACTCAAGGAACGTACACTGGGGGCCAGACAAAGGCGGAGATATCTGTTTGACTAGCAGCTTCCCTGGAAAGGTACAAGATAGAACATTTCGTTGAGTATGCAAAATCATGACGCGCTGGTCGGGGTAATGATGGGGGCCCCCAAGAGTGAGACTCTGAAGAGTGCTGCTTTAAATGACAATCCCTGTCTATAGTAAAGCTTAGCTATGGGGGTAGGAAAATACTCTTTAGAATGTTCTTCTTCTCAAGAACGGCGACTCGAGAGCCAGGATACATGGGGCAAATTAATACTATTCAGGCCAGCTTCTGATATATGTGGAGATCTTCACTGGGTTTGATCAAATCATGACCCCCCGGGGGATAAATGATACATGTAGGGGCCCCAATAGGGGAACGCCAAAGTTTTTACATATGAATAGTACAAATTACCTGCTTTAATAACAATTTTGAAAAGAAGAAAAGTTAATATGTCTAAACATCTTCTTTCTATTGAATTCTCAGATCAGAGTGGTGTATTATTAATCTACACTGACAATGCTCGTACCTGAGATACATGATGTGACGATTGATATATGTATGCTTTGAGAATAGAGTTTATCCCTCAAAGCCCGTACCTCCTTCAGTGGTAATTATAGGGTATGGGGCCACAATAGGAGGATATAAAGAGTGTCGGCTACTCGTCGCTCTATATACATTAGTGAAGAGAACAAGGTAGGCTCAGGTTGAGCCGCCGAATGTGGCAACCCATATAGCCTGCAAATTGGATCTGCTGAAGCTGAATATTTGTCTGTAGACGAGTTTGATATATTTTGTTAATTCTTAACAGAACAAAAAATAAAATGACAACCTACTATGTGTGGGAATTGGGATAGATAATTCTTGTGATTGTTATCAAATAATTAGTGCATTTGGTACTTATTTGACAGGTTTCTATCAATGTTGGCATATGCACAAGATCCTGACAGCTCAAAATCTTCTAGCCGTCCTCCCGTTGGCTAAGGTATGTATAAGTCCGATCTGCATCTGACTTTCAGTACGCATGACTAAGATAGACATACATTCATAGGTTATACATGGTGGTTTTTTTTTTCTATATATTCATCAATTTATGCGATATCCACTCATTCTATATACATCTCTCACTTCTCTATGCAGCAACCAGTCATGTAAAAAGGTAATGCCAAGCAGAATTGTCATTTGGAGTACAGTGCTGCCTACTAATATATATACCACAAAGAGAGGACTATATATCGCATGAGTATCTTTAAAGTCAAATCAAATGCAATTATGAGGTATATAATGCCACCCGAGTAAATAAAGGCTCTAGGTCCATCATGACATAAATAGCAGATCAGATTAGAGACTTGATTATCCCTAAGATGTAAACCGCATCAGAGACCAAATAGCTATTACAGATCGGCTATTTCTATATAGAGGGTGCCGTGCTCATACCCACTATACATACAGGGTAAGTTAAGCGCAGCGTCATCGATTAGAAAGCTCTAATATACAGAGAGGAGCAGAGGAGTGTGAGTTTCTTTCTAGATAATTGCTTATGCGCTGGTCAATGGAAATTGTTCAGTAGTGTTTCATTCAGCCTCCGGCGTATAAAGATTTTAGTCAGTATTTTAAGCATTCACAAATTTTATTCCATTTAATAAATCAAAGTCATGGGGGATTCACTGATCCCTCACAGGCCCTGTGTACAAGATTTCTTTGTTGGGCATGTAAATTACTATCCAAATTGTTACACTTAATACATACATGTATGCCTGTTTCACATGAAGATCCTGGATTCTAATAATTTTTTAGGTCAACAGGCCAAGCTAGGTTCAACTTTTCAAAGGAAAAAATTCTAATTTTTCATCTTTCATGAACAAGATTTAACCTGAGGTATCCATATATGTTTTATATTCATCGAACTGGAAGAAAAATATGTTACCATACATTCCATGATCGGCTTGAAATTTATATTCATTTAGGTGTATAGCACTAGTAAAAAGATGTAAGTTGCTGGGACACGGAAATTATCTCTCATGTGATTATTGTTGTTGGAAGTTATAGGACAAATTAAAGGTAGCCATATTTGCTTCATAATGCTGCTAGTTTACCTGTGTGATCTTTGTTTTTTCAGGGTGGATCTATGGAAGGTACCCTTCAGTGGTTTTGGATCTTCGGGTTTTTACTTCACTCAGTCGTTTTTGACTGGAGTGTTATCAGAAACTCACGCCAGGAAGTACATAATACGCAAATCGAGCTACCTTCCCTTCGATATCAGTAACAGACTACGAGAAATCCATGGCCAACGACCTGTGAGTTAATTGGTTGTGGTCTCTAGTCCCAAATTATATTCCTTAATAATGAAAAAATAATCGTGTGGTGTCCAATTTTGGTAGCAATAAATATTTTCTTATTATGTTTATATTAATGTATACATTTAGCCAGATTTTTCCGCACAGTGCGGCAGAATTTATGATGAACATTTTGTTTAACAAGTAATTTTAGAATTCCACCGTTTGAAGTGGGCAAGGGCTTTTTGAAGTGAAATTAACTAAATTTAGATAGTTATAATCTTTTAAGTATTATTCCATTGACTGAAAATGCTCAGTGAAGTTTAATTTTATTCAAACAGCAGACCCGCAAGGCTTGGGGGCAACGGGTATAAAGCAACAGTTTTTCTTTTACAAAATCAGATCTGCTTTTCCTAATATTCTTTGCCATACTTTAATTTTAAACTGACAAAACCATTCTACTAACCACCCATTGATTAGTAATTAATTGGGATTCCAGATAAAAGCTTCCCGCAGTTTTCCCACCTTCTTTTGATGTACATGTATCAAAGAGAGAGAGAAAAAGTGCAAAAGTGGAATTGATGGCTATATGTTCTCCCCAACCACCAATATGACAAGTAATAAATTTCTACTGGTAACGCTGTCAAGTTTTTCAGACCCCTTAAAATTCGGAATCTACATGTAGCATCTATATACTGAAAAATCCATTTCCTTTAAAAATTGTGATGTGGAATATTTGATGTATTTTTTTACAAGCAACTTCAAATGGAAAAGAGGAGTACGCCAGGGTTAGAATATAGACTTTGCGTTGTTAACACATCCACTGCAATCACAAATTTAGTACGCGGTTATGTTATTTGTTAATTCAGAGGTGGCTCTATGTTTTTCCTTAATAGCATGAAATTTTGTGAACATGTTTAAAAATGAATTCTTAAAGGACAAATGTGACGTTTCCAACATTTCCCTATGAAGTAATTGGTTTTCATCTCGATATGGAAAGAGCTTTTGTATGTTTTCCGGATACATGAATGTGGTCCTTCTAATTTGTCAGAGATACTAGTATTGGTATGTTGACATGTACCATAAATAATGTAATATGGATCATATTCTCCTTACTGTATCCTGTAACGCCAACCCCCCCCCCCCCCCCCCCCCCCCCCCACATAATATCGTGGGTTTCCTGTAGTTACGAGTTATCATTCTGTGACCTTTTGGGAATTTTTAAATCAGAAGTGTTTTATTCCTTTTTGATCTGACAGAGAAAGATCACCACACCTAACAGTGCCCAGCATGCAGTGGTTGGTACACTGGGGTATAATAATTGTTGCACCCCTTGTGGGTTTTTGTACTGATAATACTGTAAATCGTATTCATATTTAATGCGTATGATATTTAGCGGAAATTTGATTGGCTAACATTAGATTGACGCAACTTGATTTAACGGGTCATGTTCACACACCACACCACACACACCCCCCTTGTCCTGTCATGATTGCATGCCCTTGTTGGCAGTGTTACTTGATTTTGCGGAAGTTCTTACCGCCAAGATCACTAAAATAAATCCACCATGAATTATAATAGTTTACTGTACAGTAGGCATATATTTTGGCAAGATGTTTAAATTACATGCTTGGTTTCGATATACAGTCCAAACCTGTAATAATCTTGACCTGGCTCTGGAAGTAATTGATTTGTGGGTGCTGATTAAAAACAAGATGGTCGGTTTGACAGGATAAAGAAACATGAAAGAAATAATAACTGGGAGGTGGAAAATATAGTCCAAACTCACAGGGAAATAGAACACACAAGAGTCAGATAAACAGGTTTCAGATTAAACAGGTTTTACCTGTACTAGGGTTCTCATTAAGCAAGAATCTGCGTAATAATATCGCAGCAAATTGATCTGGGATGGGCAACATTGTTTTAAAAACGGTGCGTCCGCAGACTCGCTGAGGACGCATCCGAATATCGAGAAAATTCGAGATTTTTTGAAGTCGGGATCTAATCTACAAAAACTTCCGTTCAAGAAAGCGAAAAGTGAAACACCAATTTCATTACCTGAGAAACTCTTATTCATGATCTTTTATAGTAGCTTGGACATGTCTTTTGAGGTATTCATAAAATAGTTACTTGGTGATTTATCTAATTCTTGTGTACGATGAAATTAAAGTAACACTTTCGTAGCTATGTATTTTTACATGTAATATATTTATTTTATTCTATTTATTGCAATAAACATTTTTTGTTTTCAAAAATTATTGTTTGATGCAAGTGTACTAGTAATCGGGGAACTTCAGCCTTATTGTTCTGGGGACCTCATCCAAATTTAGCTGGGACGCAACCCTTTCCAAAAATCGTGAGTCCCCAAACTCAAGTTTTAAAAATCTAGTAGACCCTGCCTGGGTAGATCTCAGGTTTGTTGCCATCATTTGAATTGCAGTATCCGAATGGATACTAATCTAAAGCACACTGGTTTCATTGACGGCTGATTAAAATGTTTATTTTAATGCTGGTATTTGATTGATGCACTTAAAAGTCATTCGACTTTATGCTTGAAATTAGTAATACAGCTCCGCTTCATCTGTATTGCACGAAATAATACTGTCTGTTTAGGAAAAAATACATCATTCAAATTATCCCTATAATATTAAGCTAGTTTTAAGAATATGAAACTTATATGTTTGAAATGAATGTTGAAAAAAATGCTTTATTATTAAAATGTATGTTGGATATATTTTATTTATAAGAAGATTGCTTTATCAGTAAGCTTGTAGCGCTTACAGTGGAATGTTCTCATTATTGCAGGCTAACGAGGCCTATGTACGAGGCTGTATGTAGAAGGAGCGCGCTGGTGTCGCAAAAAAGAAAAAAGCTGAGAGTCCTTACTCCAAGATCCCTCTTACGACCTTGCGCCAATCGTATCCTTATCCTTATTTTTTTTTTATTTGTACATGCAGTAAAAATAGTAAATAAAAGAAAGTATCAGTCCTTAATGAAGTTTAAAAAGTAAGTGAAAAATACTGCCCATACATGACTAAATGGAAGTATGACAGATTAATTTGCGGAGAGTAAATTCTTTTTTACCGCATACTGGTGGAATCAATCCATTGTACGTGGGACCAACCCGTTCGTGGATTTCCGTGGGTCACGTCTTGCCCCACGAATTTACGTCCCACGAACATGTTTTAATTTCCTTTTGATTTTTATGAATTTATTATGCCGTTTTCGCACTATTGATCAATTCCCACGAAAATTACGTCCCCACGACCCAGCAAAAACTTTGGTTACCCACAAAAGATTGGCCCACAAATTTAAATGAATTCCCACAGTTAAATTCTATTTGGAGTTTTCTTTAACACTTCCTACAGATAATGCTTAAAACCAGGAGAGAAATCCCCGGTTTTGACGAGCAAACCTTCCTACGCATGCCGCAGGTAAACTAAAGCATCGCATTTTATGCTTTCTAAAAAATTGAACCCTAGCGTATACAGGCTTAGGTTCCATGACACAGTGATCAACTGCCCAGACCCTGATCCAAAGTCACCCTTAGCTACCAAACCATTGGTCTTTAAAGCAGAGTTTGGAGGAGGTCTAACAAATCATGTTTTTTCCACACTTGCTTAGGATTATGGGGGTCGCATGAATGAGAAGGAGCGTATTGACTGGAGGTCAGGTCGTATATTTGAATTTTAAGTCACAGTTAATGGATATTTAATTATGACATGTTTTGAGGAGACAGTCTTACTTTGTATTGCCCTAAGTATACAAAGTTTGGGGGTAATTGGGAATCCTCTGTCCGTCTGTCGTGTGCAAGATATAAATGTCTGGGGCCATAACTTCGCTTTTTCTTTGACATAGGCACAACCATATTGGCAATATAGGTGCAATCACATAAGATGATGTGCCGCATACATTCTTACCTTTGGACAGAATTGTATAGGTTTTCCTACCATAGATTTCATATCCAGGCAATAACTTTCTTATTCTTTGCCCATAGGCAATGCCATATTTGGACACATGGGTGTATCACCATTGAGACGATGTGTCATCTTCGTTCCTGACCTCTATATGAAAATGACTCTTGATCGCTCAAGGTCTGTCTTGTGGGCAGAATTTGTGTCCAGGCCATATCTTCCTTTGTTCTTTGATGTAGCTGTCCATATTTATAACATGGGTTTGTATCACCATAGAGATAATGTGTCGCTTACGAATTCATGAACTCTATATGACCTTGAACCCTTAAGGTCTAAATGGATAGATTTTTTGAACATGATTCATGTTCAGCATACTTCTTTTTTTCAGTGTAAATCAGTCAGTATAAAAAATAAAGAGAGAGGTATCCTTTATGAGTTCACATTTTAATAGATTTAAGTATTATATTAATCGAATGGATCCTCCTACAATAATACTAGGTAATAGCTTTAAGTGGATTCAAGGAATTGCACCTGCAGATGCTTTATTACAAAAATTTGAACACTGGGCCAAAACACGCTTCCACATTCAAGTCTGTAGAACACTGACCATACAATTCCAACATTAAAAATTCCAGTCACTGTGACACTGGCCATAAAATTCAAACATTCAGTCCTGTATGACTGGCCAATCACAATTCAACATTCAGTCTGTAGACACTGGACAATCACAATTCACATTCAGATCTGTAGAAACTGGGCCCAATCACAATTCAACATTCAGTCTGATAGACCCTGGCCCAATCACATTTCAACTTCGTCTGTAGACACTGGCCCAAGCACAGCTCAACATTCCAGTCTGTAGACACTGGCCAATCACAAATTCAACATTCAGCTCTGTAGACCAACTGGCCAAGGCACAGCTCAACATTCAGTCCTGGTAGACTCTGGCAATCCAATTCCAACATTCAGTCTGTAGACACTGGCCAAACACAGCTCAACATTCAGTCCTGTAAGGCACTGGGCCCAATCCACAATTCAACATTCAGTCTGTAGACACTGGCCAAAATACAGCCTCAACATTACAGTTGTAGACACTGGCCAAGGCAACAGCTCAACATTCAGTTCTGTACACTGGCAAGGCCACAGCTCAACATTCAGTCTGTAGACACTGGCCAAGCACAGCCTCAAACATTCAGGTCTTGTAGACCACTGGCCAAGCAGCTAGCTCAAACATTCAGTCCTGTAGGCATTGTCCTGTAATACTTGCTTCGGGTTTGCATTTCAGTGTACAAGACCAGCTTCCAGAAAGAGGCACCTTGTCACCACCGGACACTCGCACCCACTTTGTCATGTCCCATCCTCCTCCATCTGACCAACCAGCAATCCTCCCTGGAATCAATAGGGGCCGTGCCCTGTCTCTTGTCAGTTAGACAGACTGAATGGACCAAGGTTCCAAATTCACAAAACTGTGGATCATATAGATGGCGTGGGCCTGTCTCCTTGTCAGTTAGACCAACTGATGGACGGTCAAATTACAAACTGATCTTCTCAGCAGGAAAGTGATCTGAAATTCAACAAGATATCTTTTACTAAAGAATTGTAGAAATGTTTTTTCGTGACATTAGCAAATAAGAAAAATTGGCAATATAGTCAAGATACTTTTATGTTTCCCTGCACAGACATATCACTGCAACATTATTATGATTTATACAATTTCATTATTACTTTAAAAGCGTTTTTTTTGTATGGTGCAAGGTACCAATTTTATATTTGTTAAGCAGGGATCAAGTTAGAGGTGGTAATTCAATTTGTGTTTAAACTGCTTAATTTATTTAAAATACAAATTATGTAAAATACTTTGTGGCATTTTATTCAAAGATAGACTTTGCCATATGGCCAAGTGCTATTCCATTTTTGTAAAAGCTAGCCAGGATGCATTTTCTTTGTTCATGCATTTTAAGAATCTTAGTTTTTCAAGTGAAATATATGATACATTGCTTTCACATTATGTCAAGTCGTTTCACATTTCTCCTGGTACTTAATGGTTGTTTATGTATTATATAAATCAATGCTGTAATATGAAGAAATCAGATTATTTATATTTTATTTATATGTAATCCTTATGTGATTTACTTATAACTAATAATGACACAAGTCCCTCACTTTAGTGTACATGTTAATAGAACATGTAACAAGTGGTTTGATATATTTCCACAAGTGTGCGAAACTACGAAACATTTAAAGATCTAGTGTCCCACATAAATAGTGCTAATGTTTTGTACAGCACATAAATGATTTTGTACATATTGTTAACTTTATATAAAGGTTGTGAATCATTTGCAGTATTCTTTTGCATGAAAGTTTAATTTTTATGAAGTTGTGATGTCATGTTTCAGAATTTCCGCATGGTGGTAAAAAGCACCTGCCCCTGATAATGAAGCAATTGAAGCTTTATTTTGCTATGTCCTATACTGTATACTTAACTGTGATACACTATGAATAATTCCCCCCATGGTCCAACATGTGATGTATTTTAAAACTTTTGTTTTATTTTTTATCATGTAACTCTCGCTGTACTGGTAAGTACTGCTGTTGTCCCTGTGATCATTTTTCGGGCCATATTGCATTGCGATCCTTTAATGCTGGCAACTTATAACGCAATAATCCCTTAAATCCACGAAATGCTGGTTCATTCGAGAGTTTTGGGTGATGGTTTTAATTTTGTCTCATGAGCACAAAATCGGATATGAATATGAATGCCATTTAATATTTGCACAAGATTTCTATCAAGAATTGCAATTTTAAGTTACAATTTGCTAAATGCAGTATTACTAAAGAGCTGTCCTTTTGGATTCTAGGTACGACATTTGATTTTATGTAAGGTGTAGTCCATGAACAGAAAATTAATGGTTTACTTCTTTCAACTTAAAAACTTGTCATTTTTTATGTGGCTTAGACCTCATTTCTTCTTCACTATTCTTCTGCACGGTACAGAGGGTATTGATTTTAATATTTTAATTTGCTCCCAGAAATTATTGGTGTGAAGATGCCGCTCTATCACAATCATTGTGCCAACATTGAAAAATTCATGAAAATCTTTTTTTTTTTTTTTTTTTTTTTTGATAATTATCACCTCCTCTGGACATGTTGATTGGTCATTTTAGTATTAAAAATGAATAACAATACTTTCTAGGCCTTCAATTTATGTTAGGTCCAATAAACAATTCCCAGAATAATATGTGGGAAGCCTAAATCAACATCTACCGAAATAATGTGGCCTAAAAGTTGGTTCCTCCAGATGTATCTGCCCAGAATCTGAAGGCATCCAGGTTGTGTAGGTCCAGATTAGCCCTATCCTGTTAAAAACGATCCTAGGTTGTTAGAGTCCAGATTAGCCCTATCTGTTAAAAACATCCAGAATTGTTAGAGGTCCAGATTATTAGGCCCCAACTGTATAAAAAATGGCACCCAGATTGTTAAGAGTCCCAGATTAGCCCCTATCTGTATAAAAAAGCACCCAGATGTTAAGAGTCAGATTAAGCGCCCTAATCTGTATAAAAAGCACCCAGGATTGGCTGGGATCCAGATTAGCCCTATCTGTATAAAAAAGCAACCCAGATTGTTAAGAGGTCCAAGATTTAGCCTATCTGTATAAAAGTACCCAAGATTGTTAGAAGTCAGATTAGCCCTATATCTGTAATAAAAAAGGCACCCAGATTGTTAGAGTCCGAGAATTAGCCGCCATCCTGAATAAAAAGCACCAAGAAATTGATGGAGTCCAGATTATTAGAAAGGCCCACCTGATAAAAGAAGTCCTGTATCAGAGTGGGTAGGGGTATATGTTTTTTGTAACTTCTTACTTGTAAAACTGCCCTTTGGGGCCTAAATTCGGGTTTTTAATAAAAATCTATTCTGGTACTATGATGTCCTTGGGGAAACCTCACTTGCTCCACTTGCATTTGGATGACATAGCCCAAATGCAATAATATCAGTAAAACCTGATGGATGCTCACGCAAACTGCATCTACTGGAGAGATTTCTTCATAGTGACGGGAATGAATACCTATGTCAATAATTGTTTGAAATACAGGTTTTATTCTATATGAAAGTACATGTAGTGACCTTTACAGAAAATAACTTTTGTCTGAACTTGTGTGATGTGGATATATGATCAGATACATGTTCAATTCGGAAGGTAAGGAACTTTTTCCTCCGAATGATATATATATATAATGTTCTGAAGGACCCTTGACCTTCCAAAATGAAATTTTGAGATCTATGTCCCAAAAGAAATATTGGGTTGAAATGATGGATTTTTTTTACATGTTCTGAGTGATCTTGCCCTTTACAAAAGGCCTTGGATAACCTGTTCCTAAAGCTATTTACCTGATTTTTTACCAATACTGTTTTCAAAAACAGTTTGAAATAAGGAACCTTTTTTTGCTTAGGTAAGTAGCATGTATATGTTGAGTGACCTTGACCTTTTAAAGGACATTATAGTGACTTTTTGTCCTGATAGCCATTTGAACTGCTACTTTTTAGCTGCACCTGAGCCTTTTTCTGATCACAAAATTGTCCCGTTGTCCTGTCGTCCGTTGTTGTCGTTGTCGTAAAACTTTTCACATTTTCAACTTCTTCTCAGAACCGCTGGCAAATTCAACCAAATTTGGTACACATTCATCCCTTGGGGTGAAGGGGCTTTCAAATTTTGTTCAAATGAAGGACCAGGCCCCTCATCAAGGGGAGATAATCACGAAAATGCAAAAATAGGGTGGGTGTCCATATAAAAATCCTTCTTCTCAAGAACAATGGGCCCAGAAAAGCTGAATTTTATATGGAAGCTTCCTGATATAGAGGGTAGATTCAATGTTTGTTCAAAGTCCATGACCCCCCGGGGGGGTAACAATGGGGCCCCAATAGGGGATCAAATTTACATTGATTATATGAGGAAGAATCTTTTAAATCTTCTTCCTCAAGAACCACTGGGCCAGGAAAGCGAAATTTATAATGGAAATCTTCCTGATAAAATAGAGGGAGATTCAAGTTTGTTCAAATATGCCCCGGGGGTACGATGGGGCCACAATAGGGGATCCAAAGTTTTACATGAGTTATATAGGGAAAATTTAAAATCCTTCCTTCTCAAGAACCACTGGGCAGGGAAAGCTGAAATTTATAGTGGAAGCATTCCTGATATAGAGGAGATTCAAAGTTGTTCAATCATGACCGCTCGGGGGTAACAATGGGGCCCAATAGGGGATCAAAGTTTACATATGAATATATAGGGAAATCTTTAAAATCTTCTTCTCAGAACCACTGGGCCAGGATAAGCTGAAATTTATATGAAATCTTTCCTGATAATACGTGGGGGAGATTCAAGTTTGATTCATAATCATGCCCTCGGGGTAAATGATGAGGCCCCATAGGGCATCAAAGTTTTACATGGGCAGATATATAGAGAAATTTCTTAAAAATCTTTTTCAATTGAACCAGAAAGGAGTGGATGTTTACCTGAAAGCCTTCCCCTGATATGGGAGTAGATTTTAGTTGGTTCAGATAATGCCCTTCACCCGACATAGGTTAAGATTAGTCCCACAGTGGTACATTTCTAAATCCAAACTACTGCTCTTTCTTAGTGGAAGGCGCTGTGCTGCAGGTGAGCGATTGATGGGCCTTGGGCCCTCTTCGTTGCGATATGCCTATTCAAAACTTTTTATACCCCACCGCATGAGTTGCGGAAGTTATAATGTTTTTTTTGACCCCGTCCGATCCTGTTTCTTATACCCCCGCAAACAAGTTTGGGGGGGGTATATATGGAATCCACATCTGTCTGTCTGTTCTGTGCAAGATCGTGTCCAGGCCATAAACCTTCTTTGTTCTTGAGGTAGGCATACATATTTGGGCAACATTGGGTGTATCACTATGAGAACGATGTGTCGCTGTATATGAATGACCTCTGTATGACCTTGACCTTTTCACCTCAAGGTCAAAGTTATCCAGTTTTTTTAACATGAATTCTTGTCCGGGCCAATAACTTCTTTGTTCTTTGCCATAGACATCTCTGTATTTGGCACATGTATGCATCACCATGGAGACGATGTGTCATGTATGCAGTTTTTCTGTCCTGTCTGTCTGCCGTCTGTCTGTGCAGATTCGTGTCCGGCCATAACTTTCTTTGTTCTTTGGTAGGCATACCATACTTGGCACATGGGTGTATCACTAATGAGACGATGTGTCGGGTTATATTGAGTGACCTCTGTATTGACCCTTTGACCTCAAGTCCAATTAATTATCAGTTTTTTAATATGAAATTTGTGTCCATAACTTCTTTGTTTCTTTTGAGGTAGCATACCATACTTGGCACATGAAGGGTGTATCCTATGAAACGATGTTCGGGTATATTGATGACCGATCTGTATGACCCTTGACCTTTGACCTCAAGATGTCAAATATTACTTTTTTAAACATGGAATTCGTGTCTCGGTACCCAAATAACTATCTTTGCATATTCATCCTGTATTTGGCACAATGGATGCATCAACATGAGACCCGATGTCCATGTACTCTGTTTGTCTTGTCCCGTCTGGAGTGTTGATTCGTGTCCTAGGGGCCCATAACTTCTTTGTTCTTTTGACCATATCATACCATAATCACATATGGATGTATCATATACGCAGGGGTGGTATGCATACATTCACGTTTGGACCATATGACCCTTGGTACTTTTTGACCTCAAGGTCAAAGGTTAAGTTCTCCACATGGATTTATATTTGGCATTGTTGAGTGTATCACCATGAAAAGATGTGTCAACTTACATTCATGATCTTCTGTATAACCTTGCCTTGATCTCAAGGTCCAAACTTATAAGGTTTTTAAACATGCATTTGGTGTCCGGCTATAATCTTCTTTGTTCAAGCTTCCCAGTGGACTCAGTAAGTTAAATGATATGTGGGTGCGGGGGTATTCCTTTGTGAGTTTTTAAGCCCACAGTATTCTCTAGTTTTTTATCAGCGCAACTCCTTCTGAAACCGGCTTCAACAGATTATCGGTGCAACTTTGCAGTTTATGAAGAACATGCTGAATAGATGCGCATATACACAGGAAATTCTATTCAATTTTTTTTCGGAAGTTATGCCCCTTTTGAACTTAGATTTGGCCAATATGAAATTCCTACTGAAACAGTTTGTCAGCACAACTCCTCTGAAACCGTTAAACAGAGGTTTAGTGGAAACTTTGTAAATTAATAAGGACATACTGTGGTAGATGCGCATATTGTACAGGAAATTCCTGATTGATTTCTTTAAGGAGGAATTTATAATGCCTTTTGACTTATATTTACCAATTAACAATGAATGGAAGGGATTAAAATGGTTGTAATGTTAATGAAAAGAACCTCTTACTTTTATTTTAAGCAAAAATAAATCCTAGTATAATTCAATAGTTATATTGATTATGTGTATCCTTTATAACCGATATTCAATTTGATTTTCTACCTGATTGCCCAAAACTATATTCATACTTAAATGTGAAGTATTCTCATAAGCAATGTTAGAGAGTGGGTATGTGAGCTTTGCTCACTTTTTCTTTCATTCCTTATACATCTTCTTAAATCTTTGTAGTTTATAGGAGACAAGCAGATATAAGAAATGAATCTTATATTTTTTCGGGTGGATGGCAGGTATCGCCGAATTTTAGAGAGGTAAAGCGCATTGATGAAAGTTTTACCCGTCTAAAATCTCGGTGATTAACTAGCCTGCATTATCACCCGAAAAAAATATAAGATTTTTTCTTATCATTTAATTTTATATACCAACACAAAATAATGGTTTATTAGACATTTACTTGTTTGTTCAGGTACGGTGATCGAAAAATCACCTCAATCTTAAAAGGTGGTTTAACCAATGAGAATCCGGCGCTAGGTGATCATGTGAAATAAAATTAAATGAATATAGTCTCCTATAAACTTACAAAGATTTAAGAGATGTATAAGGAATGAAAGAAAAAGTGAGCAAAGCTCACATACCCACTCTCTAACATTGCTTGAGAATACTTCACATTTAAGTATGAAATATAGTTTTTGGCAATCAGGTAGAAAATCACAATTGAATATCGGTTATAAAGGGATACACATAATCAATTAACTATTGATTATACTAGGATTTATTTTTGCTAAAATAAAGTAAGAGGTCTTTTCATTAAACATACAACAATTTTATCCTTGCATTCAGTGTTTAATTGGTAAATATAAGTAAAAGGGATATAAATTCCTCCTTAAAGAAATC
>CAJDSM010020283.1:4273-19441 GCA_903981925.1 Ostrea lurida
CAATGCACCATAAAGAGACAGAGTAAGCAATTACCATTATAGAGATCATGCAATCAAAGTAATCTATAGTCAAAATCAGTGTATAGAGATTAAGAAAGGCCTAGCAATGGAAAATGTATGAGGTTCTTTTTTTGGTGGACTTGTCCACCTGTGATGTCCCCAGTTTACATTAATATCTCTTTTGATTTTTTCTCTGACAGATTTATCCCTCTCTGGTATCCCCATTCGCGAGTATCTGGAGTTTACCCTTCTGAAGATCAACGACACAGCCGTCCAGTTAGGGTACGTTGCCATAGGTATGTTATGTTAGGGATATCGTACACGTTAACTGTTAGTATTTAGGGGTATGTAACCTGTTACTGTTTATGTTAGGGTATGTACCATCGGTAACTGTCATGTTAGGGGTACGTAACCATTGGTAACTGTTATGTTAGGTATGTAACCATGGTAACTGTTATGTTAGGGGTATCGTAACCATGGTAAACTGTCATGTTAGGGGTCATCGTAACCATGGTTAACTGTTATGTTAGGGTATTAACCATGGTAACTGTTATGTTAGGGTACGTAACCATAGGTAACTGTTATGTTAGGGGTACGTAACCGTGGTAACTGCTCTTTCTCTGCTTGTCCTGAATTATTTATTGTACAGTTTAATCACCTGTTATTGAATTAATTTGCATTTAGTTACTAATGTTGTACAAGGTAATTTTTGGCGGGAATTTGAGCATGTGTGATACGGTAAATGTGCTGCCCGGCAGATTTCTTGTCGGAAACTTTGCATTTTAGTCTGGGTTATGAAATCACTTTTTTTTTTGGTGGGTATATTATAAGATTATGTTTCTTTTAGGGGGGGGGGACATTTCTTTTGTTGATTTTTAAAAAAAAAATGATTTATTATTTTTGATTTTCGCTCCCTATTTTCGCAGATGAAACTTTCGACAGAGATGTGTATTCCACACATTGGTTGCACCTTCAATAAGAAGATCGACCTCCTGCCCGACAACGCGGTGCCCGTCTCTAGGTGCGCCAACGTAACCAAGACACCCGTACCGAAGTCACCGAAGTGTTCTAATGGCGGTACGACCGGGGGCAAAGGTGGCACCACCAAGGCTTTCTTCACCACCACAAAAATGCCACCCCACACCACCCACAAGTCTCGTAAGTATATACCACTAAAGTCTCGTAAGTATAAGCTATAAGAGTGTTATATTCAACATGTATGATTGGATTGTAAATAACTGACGCGGACTTAATTTAGCGTATGTGTAGTCCCACTTTTTGTCCGTTATAATGCATGCCCCTCTTGGCGGTGTACTTTCGCCAAAATTGCTAAAATAAATCTACAGTAAGATATGATACTGTAGATTCCTTATTTTACGCGAGTACTTAATATAGCGAAATGGTTTATGCACGTCAAATAGCGAGAACATAAATTCGCAATTGCTCTGTTGATTAAAAGTGGCCGGCCCACGGTGGAAAGTGGGCATTCAAAAATCCACCTGAGCTATACTGTGTAAACTAGTTTAGTCAACTAAGTAAACTAGTTTAATCTGCGTTGTTACGGGTCTGTATTCAAAACAAATCTTACCAATGATCAAAAGAGCAGGTTAAACATATGGGATTAATTGATTATTGTTTTATGTCCCACTTCAGAAATATTTACTCCAATGGAGATGTCACCATTGCCGGGAAGGGCTCCAAAATTTAGGCCTCCACTTGGCACTCATGTTTTTGAGCAGGGGGGGGGGGGGGTCCTTATTGTGCAACACCTGCTGCGACCGGGACCTGGATTTTTTGCGGTCCTATCGAAGAACCGCCCTATTTAGTCGCCTCTTACGACACGCAAGGTTCTGAGTCCTTTCAAACCGTGACATTGCAGACGACGTCAAACAATAACATAGGGAAAAATCTGGATTGCGAAATAGAAAGTAAATCAAAATATGTGTTTAATTATAGTTGTGTGATAAATAGAATCTTATACTCGTGCTTATGGCATATGAAATTCGTTACCGGAAAGGCTCGGGAAATATTAAATCCAGTAACTCAAATCATAAATTTCATATGCCATAAGCACTCATTCAAGATCCTCTGTTTATTTTTCATGCACTGTATAATGAATGTCATCTTTTGGCCTAAATTTAACTCATCTTGAACGATTTCATTATTGGAAACACCAACAGACATTGTCATCATGATCTTCATAACTCTTCAATGATTAAAGATAGAAATCAAATTAATCGTCACTATGGGTCAAAATTGATTTGAAATTAAGACCAAATAGGACCCTAGGTTAAGGTAGCCCACTACACTAAAGCTTGTACTCTTTATAACACAATGTCACAAGATGGCTATATTTAGATAGTTTGTGAATTAGCTTGTTTCGATCGAATCGATTGTATAACTTCCTAGCTCAGTAAGTAAAGCGCAGGTCCCGAGTTCGAATCCGCCAGGGACTTTTGTTCATATTTACTGCGAGAAATTTTTGAAAATCATGTTTTTTGTATTCAAATTTCATTCTTTTCACCATTTTCACATGACTGTATAATTACTATATATCATCATATCTTTCTTAATTAAATCAAATCATGTTGTTTTGAGAAACTTTTTCCAGATATAGTGGGCCACCTTAAATGACGTGTCTTTATGGGTGGATCAATGCAAAGTTAAAAATTTTACGTTTGCTCTCTGAGACAGTTTAGTAGGTTTTGGGTGTGAGGGACAGAATGGAATTTCATGCATGGCCAGCAAACAATAGAGAGGTTTAACATACACTGTGACAGAGTTTCTAAATACTTAAGCTTGGCACCATGTAGACAATAACATCCTCATACAAGATAAAGGAATCTGCATGAACATTTATAATCAAGATTATTAGTGTTCTCCAGGAAGTACAGGGGAAGGCATTCTGGGAAATGATACAGAGACTTCAGAAGTAGGTCGCTACTGCTGTGAAAGTCTTCCTGGTGTATAATTGTACCAGCTCTAAATAGAATTGTAAGAAAACGGATGTTAATCTCATGGAAACCTAATCTGAATATGCTGGGATACATTTTTTTTTTTATGGCTAGAATACACAGTGTGTTGGAATTAACGATAAAGGAAATATTAAAGTGAAAGTAAAAATAAAGGTTGGAAAGGAAAGTATGTAGGTTTGAGTTTAGAGTTTAGGTATCTTCCACTGTATTATAATCACTCACAGTTACCAGCTAAAGTCGGATCACGGTTCACTAACTCGGAAGGAACATTATAAAGTGAACGGTTTTATCTGTGGCATCAATTTTCCGATAACAATAATGGCAATGAAAAGATCCAATAAAAATAGTGTTAAATATTTTGGTGAAGAATTGTTACAGCATTATATGTGTATCTGTTTAAGGTAGCCCACTACACTAAAGCTTCTGGTGGGCCACCTTAATGCCAGTTTCAATCTCGCATCTCGCATCAATTTCTTTCTGAAAGTTATCAGGCAAGTCAAGTAAAAATCTCAAATGTTTTACTGAGAAAAAAAACAAAAACAAACCAAGCACACACACTGCACAAACTCTGAAAAATTAACACCAAAGTTTGACCAAAAAAAAAAAAAACATTACCAAAAAAAAAACCCAAGCACACACACCGCACAAACTCTGAAAAATCAACACCAGCTTCACAACACTGAAAAGTGTGTTTCTTGACAAATTGGCTTGGAAAATGTACAGAGAGCTTAATGAAGTACTGATATTGTGTTCTCGTTACAGGGACGTACGGACAGAAGTGTTCGATAAGCGACCCCTCCAGCCGCTGTGGCCGCAATGAGATGTGTAAGCGTGGAAGATGTGCGTGCTTTACTCCCAAATACCCACTGTGTCCATATACCGGCTTTTGTCAAACTCGAGGTAAATAAACGAAAAAAAAACAACAACAAATTTAACAGAGCCTGCGGGTCAAGTGAGTTGTATTACTGTAGAAGCACAAATATTCGTCATGGATTAATTTTCGTTAATTTCGTTGGTAGCATAAATCAACGAAATTAAATCCATGACAAATTTTTAACCCAACTGTTTATAAATACAGAGCGGTCAGAAATGACAAAATTAAATCCCAACAAAATTTTTTTGGGAATCAAAACAACGAAATTTTAACCCAACAAATATTTGTGCTTCTACAGTATTACCATTTTTTCATTGTTGTTGTTAACGTTTTCACAAATATGTTGTTCTACTCCACTCGGCTAATTTTGCCCAAACTTGGAACAAAGTACCTTTGGATGAAAGGAATTCATGTTTGTTCTAATGAAGTGCTCCCTTTCAAAGGCAGACTAACATCTTTTTGAACTTTCTCTCGTTTTTAATTCTGTGATATTTCCCACTTTCTGTTTAACTCAATATGTATTTCCCCGATGTGTACATTGTTTGTAGTTGACCTAATATGGTTTATATATGGTCAGTAAATTCCATATGGGTGAGAGCGTCTCGCCCCATATGGAATTTACTGATCATGTGTAAACCATATTAGGTCAAATACAAACCATGTAACTAATAGTATCTCATTATAAAAACACATTGTCCGTTTTCCATTATTTCACAGAAAATTGTGAGAATCACGTGATTCCGGTGTACTCAGTCAACACAGCCAGTCCTCACAAAGGTCACCAAGACAGTGGAAACGGCCCCGCCGGCCCCACAAACAGTAATGTAACAAATGAAAAACACTCCACTAACAGTAAGTAAACCAATGAAAACACCTCCAAACCAGTAAGTAACCAGATGAACACTCCACAAACGTAAGTAACCAATGAACACTCCTAACAGTAAGTACCAATGAAACACTCCACAAACAGTAAGTAACAATGAAAACACTCCACAAACAGTAAGTAACCAATGAAAACACTCCACAAACAGTAAGTAACCAATGAAAACACTCCACAAACAGTAAGTAACAATGAAACACTCACAAACAGTAGTAACCAATGAAAACACTCCACCAAACAGTAAGTAACCAATGAAACACTCCACAAACAGTAATAACCAATGAAAACACTCCAAAACAGTAAGTAACCAATGAAAACACTCCACAAAACAGTAAGTAACCAATGAAAACACTCCAAACAGTAAGTAACCAATGAAACACTCCACAAACAGTAAGTAACCAATGAAAACACTCCACAACAGTAAGTAACCAATGAAACACCCCACCAAACAGTAAGTAACCAATGAAACACTCCACAAACAGTAAGTAAACAATGAAAACACTCCACAAAAGTTAAGTAACCAATGAAACACATCCCACAAACAGTAAGATAACCAATGAAAACACTCCACAAACAGTAAGTAACCATGAAAACACTCCACAACAGTAAGTAACCAATGAAACACTCCACAAAACAGTAAGTAACCAATGAAAACACTCCACAAACAGTAAGTAACCAATGAAACACTCCAACAAACAGTAAGTAACCAATGAAAACACTCCCAAACAGTAAGTAACAATGAAAACACTCCACAAACAGTAAGTAACCAATGAAAACACTCCACAAACAGTAAGTAACAATGAACACTCCACAACAGTAAGTAACCAATGAAAAACACTCCACAAACAGTAAGTAACCAATGAAAACACTCCACAAACAGTAAGTAACCAATGAAAACACTCCACAAAACAGTAAGTAACCAATGAAAACACTCCACAAACAGTAAGTAACCAATGAAAACACTCCACAAACAGTAAGTAACCAATGAAAACACTCCACAAACAGTAAGTACCAATGAAACACTCCACAAACAGTAAAGTACCATGAAAACACTCCAAAACGTAAGTAACCAATGAAAACACTCACACATAAGTAACCAATGAAAACACTCCACAAAACAGTAAGTAACCAATGAAAAACACTCCCACAAACAGTAGAGTAACCAAATGAAAACACTCCACAAACAGTAAGTACCAATGAAAACACTCCACAAAACAGTAAGTAACAATGAAAACACTCCACAAACAGTAAGTAACCAATGAACAACACTCCACAAACAGTAAGTAACCAATGAAAACACTCCACAAACAGTAAGTAACCATGGAAAACACTCCACTAACAATAAGTACCCAATGAAAACCACTCCACAAACAGTAAGTAACCAATGAAAACACTCCACAAAACAGTAAGTACCAATGGAAAACACTCCACAACAGTAAGTAACCAATGAAAACATTCCACAAACAGTAAGTACCAATGAAACACCCCAAACAGTAAGAACCAATGAAAACACCCACAAACAGTAAGTAAACAATGAAAACACTCCACAAACAGTAAGTAACCAATGAAAACACTCCACAAACAGTAAGTAACCAATGAAAACACTCCACAAACAGTAAGTAACCAATGAAAACACTCCACAAACAGTAAGTAACCAATGAAAACACTCCACAAACAGTTAAGTAACCAATGAAACACACTCCACAAACAGTAAGTTAACCAATGAAAACACTCCACAAACAGTAAGTAACCAATGAAAACACTCCACAAACAGTAAGTAACCATGAAAACACTCCACAAACAGTAAGTAACCAATTGAAAAACCCACAAACAAGTAAAGGTAACCAATGAAAACACTCCACAAACAGTAATTAACCAATGAAAACACTCCACAAACAGTAAGTAACCAATGAAACACCCAAAACAGTAAGTAACCCAATGAAAAACATCCAACCAAACAATAAGTAACCAATGAAAACACTCCAACAAACAGTAAGTAACAAAATGAAAACACCCCACAAACAGTAAGTATCAAATGAAAACACTCCATAAACAGTAAGTAACCAATGAAAACACTCCACAAACAGTAAGTAACCAATGAAAACACTCCACTAAGCATTGAATTCTTATTTTTTGATGTCGTCGGTGGTATAACAGCACCTGGCCGTGTCAACAAATTGAATACTGCACGTTGGCTCGGTATGATAATTTGTTGGCACGGCCAGGTGCTATTATACCACTGACGACATCCAAAAATAAGAATTCAATGCTTATATTTACATTCCTCAATTTTATATTTTATAAATGTTAGATTTTATTTATTTTTATTCAAAATGTTGGGCCTTTCAAAACTGGTGTGTAATAAATGGAAGAGCCGAAAATAAACCGTTGTACTACTACATAAAATATAGTGCATTTGGATATTACTTATCTTCAAACTATGCATTGAAATTAGGCTGGAGGTTTTCATCCATCTTTTATTAACTTCATAATTTTCTATTTACTACATATAACAGATAACAAGTACAAATGTATATGTAGTTCCAGTTGTGTATTCATACGCCGTGATTCGGTTTAGAGCGTGTTATAGGAATTTGAACGCTCTTCATTCCCAGTGCATTTCAATGATTAGAAATACACTGAATGTAAATATACAGTGGTGGATTAAAAGAACACAATCTGTCCAAAGCATTCTGTAGAAGTATCATTTCACTGTTATTTTGATTTGTTGGGTTGTTTAGCCTTATCTATATTTCAATGTTGTGAATGTCAATACTTTATATTGATGAGTATTCATTTGACATGGGGAAAAAAAAGAAGGGGGTGGGGTGTATAGAGAAATTGCCCTCACTTACTGATCAGCTTTTTCTTGGTCCCTGTGTCGGTGTTACATGGTTTTTTTCCATAACTGTGCATTTGAGTTATAATGTCAAAGTCAAGATCGTAAACTGACGAAGACTGAAGGGAATTGCCTTCATCATTGCAATCATCGGAATCATTTTCGTCATTTTTTTTTCTGTCGACAGAAACCGCAGTGATTGTGGGCGGATCTCTGGGTGGAATCGTCTTAATCGTGATAATCGTCGGCGTCATCCTGGTCATGCTGAAGAAGCGCGGGTCGCAGTATAGGGGGCGCCAGCTGTTGCTGACAGAGGACGACACGGACGGCATCATATAGAGGGCGCTGTATAAGCGACATCCGATACAGCGCAGATCAAAATTGATGAGTGAATTACATACTATAGAGATTGAACATTTCTACAAAGTTATAATTTTATTTACTAGATCTCGTCTGGTTCTTTACTCCTCTGCAATTTTTCTGATAGATTACAGTAATTCCGTATTGTGATAAATATGTTATGCGTGTTCGTATGTAAGAGATTAACATGTTATAGACTTTTTTTCCCAATCATGGCATTGAACATTTATACAACTTTATTGGAACGAAAATATTTTTTTGGAGTGAATCTGATCTTTTTAAAGATATTAGTAGTATCATTATTTTTGTTTATATATTATTTTTTTTTTTGACGAATTTTAAATTTTGTATCCAACTTTTTTTCTTTTCTTTTTTTTTTTGGATTGTTTCTTTGACCAATTTGATCAGATGTGTAAGATATACCTATATTATGCATTACTGTAAAATGAGATATTTGGTTGCAAACATATTTTAGCGCAATCAGCAATGAAAACCTTTGGCGCAAACGTATTTTAGCGCAACGATACCACTTGGTCTATAATTTGATATCAATTAAAAATGTTTAGCACACAATTTAATTTAGCGCAATCGTATGTCTGCGCTAAAGGCGCTAAAATAAATAGTGCGCTAAATATTCTCGTTTTCAGTATATTTAGTTTCTCGATCTGACCTTTACTGAAAGAGGAGTAACATATTCATTTTCTTGCTTTAAAAAAGTCATCATGTTCATCGTTTTCATCATCTTGAATCGATCGTTTCATTATCTGAACTTTTTAAAATTCATTGTGGCACCAACAAAGTTAGTTTAGATAATTATGTCTCATTCCATACTTCTGGCAGTTAATTCACATGAATTCACGTCTCGCGTTATTATCTTTTTGTTCGGTTGTTATTTCCATTTTCCACGATTTGCAATACCCATAAAATTATAATTTCTTGTCAAATGAAGTATGTGAACCATTTTTTTTTAGGGGGGGGGGGGGGTATTATATCAGCAATTTAGAAGATAATTCATGAAAAGAAACAAATGAATAGGGAGAACAATAGCGCGTAACATGAGAGCATTCTATTCTATGGTATTTACATTATGATTTTTTTTTCGCTCATAGACAACCTTATTTTGATACTGTAAAGGGGGGAAATGTCCGGGTGGGGTTTATTTTCGCTTTATTCGCGATCATATCAACTATCGCCAAAATAAAACCACCGCGAAGTGCTGGACAATTTATTTGGGTACATGATTTAAGATTAAAATATTTACTATCCGCAAAATTTAAACCATCGCAAAATGCTGACAGATAGAAATCACGAAATTTTTGCCCTGTGAAATGAAAGCCCTTTATAGTACCCAAAATCAATTGTCACTCCGCATAAATTTTCATTGTATAAGCGCATATCCATATCTGTGATATAAATATAGGTACATGTAATACACAGACAAAGGTGAATCTATTGTAATTTTTTTTTTCGATGTTGCTATAAGCAATGCATTGTATTGTGTTTAAGTTAAACCATTCAATTTAGGTAACATTTAGAATCAATTCGTCATGTGTGCTATTAAGTATGAATTAGCTTTCTTTTGACGAAAAGAAAAAATTTTTCTTACATGTAATTTTTGGGGATATATCTGTTTTGACTTCATTCAATTTCATAAATTTTTGTTCATTTCACAAAAGATATAATATTTGCATTTTGAAGATTGAAATTTAACTAAAGTAAAGATTCTGATGCATTTGAAGAACAATGTTTTCTTGGTGCAAGAGTTATCATTTAATTTTATTTCACGTGATCACCTAGCGCCGATTCTCATTGGTTAAAACACCTTTTAAGAATTGAGGTGATTTTTCGATCACGTACCTGAACAACAAGTAAAGTTTAATGGACATTGTTTTGTTGTTGTAATATAAAATTAAATGATAAGAAATAAATCTTATATTTTTTCGGGTGATATGAAGGTTATCACCGAGATTTTAGACGGTAAAACATATCATCAATGCGCTTCGCGCATTGATGAGTTTTACCGTCTAAAATTCGGTGATACCTGCATCACCCGAAAAAATATATGATTCATTTCTTATGTCTTTCTTTACGCAGAATTCAAGATGAAAAAAAAAAAATGTAATATTCGACTGCCTTGATAACTGATCTGTTTTACGATGTGGAGGAATATTCTCGGACCTATAAGATTTTGTGCGTGTCCTTGCCTGATAACGTACATGTATTTCGCTCTGTGATATACATATTCCTGTACAATTTGTAAATAATTAAATATATATTTAATCATGATATTGAGAAATAATTGTTAAGTGTTGTGTCGACATTTTTTTTAAAATTTGTATGGAAAAAAACTAAAGTTAGCAGTGTCACTTGAAATAAGCTCATTTTTGTTTGTTTGATTCTTGTGTGTGTGTGTGGGGGGGGGGGGGGGGGGCTTTTTCATTTCTTTCATCGTGTTGCCATTTTTATCATGAGGACATTATACCTCTTTGTTATTTAAGGTTTGAGCTTATTGCTACTAACACACATGTACTATATAAAACAAGATATCTTGAGCTATCGCTAAATGGGAATCTCTGGGTTTTTTTCTCACCTTTCCATTCTTCATGTGTGTTTATATCATCAACAGGTGCCCATATCATACAGGTGCACATTCCAAATATTGTCCCATAAATGTAAGAAGAATATAATAATATCATTTGTAACCAGAAATTTGTATATTTAGGATGTGAGAATCCAGGCTTGCTCAATTCTCTGTGTTCATCTGTTTAAAAAAAATAAAAAAGATGTTTGCCTACTGCTTTCTGTGATAAACAAAGGTATAAAATCCAGCAGATATACCTGAAATAGAGACAAAGTAACACAGAGGCCTGAACAAGCCTAAAATGTACCTCTAGTTGATCATTTGCCATTATCAAAATGACTAAGAATGAATATTAAGGATTTAGCCATCAGGACCCAGTTGCGTTTAAGCTGACAGTTAACATATAGTTAATGCTATATAAATATATGAGTTAATTGAAAGTTGACTGTCAGTTAAAGTTATTAGAATTATATATTCTTTTTGAAGAATTTATCGATGTGTAAACTCTTTGCACTTTTATTCAGTTTGTGAGTAAAATGTCCAGAGTTTACACATGATAAATTCTTCAAAAGGAATGTTTAATCCTATACGAACCTTCGTGGAGCTGGGTTCTGTAGTATGTAAAATAAACCATGATGTATACACATTATTTCTACAACAGCTTTTTAAAAGCACTATCATTTGTTGTTTATTTTTATTATTAACAAAAACTTTCTGCAAACCATTTTCCCTCGATCCCCAGAGAGAATAAGAATATATACCATTGCTCTATGTTGTGTATGTATTTACTATGTCCAATAGGCAGATTGCTAAGATGGAGTAATCATTGAGTAGTGACATATGTTTTTGGGGCGGGTGGTGGGGGGTGGGGGATTATAGAGAAATTCTTGTACAGATGATACTATACATCAATAAGCTCTTTGAGAGGCATTCAGTTTGACGTGGAGTTCTTCACGGGTGGAGGGGGAGGGGGGATCTGTGTTAATTTTCATATTTTTTGCGGTAAGCTTGGTCTTGAATTTGTTAAATAGTTATTTTCAAAAAAAAAAAATTATCGCTTGATAGACATCATGATTGATTGATACTTGTATATTGATTTATTGATTAGATTCTTTATCTTAGGATATGCAATCCTTTAAAAGTTATGCAAAAATTGAAAAGTATCAAACCCCCCCCCCCCCCCCCTTTTGAGAATTTAATCTTGTGATTCCATGGTAGTCGGTGTGTATAGCTTCTTTACTGGTTTTGTTTATTTGTTTACTGTGTTTGTTTACTGTGTTTGTTTACTGTATTTGTTTAATGTTGTTATAATGTCACTAAACAGTGATTATGTGCATTCTGGTAGGAAGTTTATTGCTTTGTAGGCGTTTGCACCGCACTTGTATGGTCGGCCATTTTTGTTATCTTGCGTATGATTAATATACGGTTAGTAATCTCATTTTTGAATAATCTCAATATCTTTTTATGATACATATATTGTGCTTATGAATACAACAGTTTTGTTTGAGATTGGAGGAAACTTTAGCTTGTTAGAGTGATAGGATTTTGATTCTGAAAGCTCACTAAAGTTTTAAAAAAAATTTTGAGTGGAGGAAAAAAACCTCTCTTTAATATAAATTTATAATATACAGTAATATAGTACAAGATGATATGGTTACAACATTATTAGCCCAATAACTGTTTTTTATAATGGTAAAATGTGTGAATTTTGAATTTATTTTTTGAATTTGTACTATAGTATCATGTTTAATAGAAATAAGATTGTTTATCAACAACTAGAGAGTTGGAACAATATCTCTCAATTAGTTTTTGTACAAAGCATTGCTTTCAGGTAGTCTTTTCCCCAGCCCCCGCCACTCATTGATCACAAGTGATGAAAAAGTGGGGGGGGGGGGGGGTCAGACATTGTTTAAAAGTTTCTTCATGGAGAGAGAATAAAATGTCATCTGTGTTTTATTTATGTATTATTCTGAAAAAGGAAGTTGTGGGAGACTGTGAAAGTTGCGTTCATTTGAACAGTTGTTTTGTAATGTGGTGTTGTTTTTTTAAGTTAAACTGAAATAGAAAGGCTGGATATACAAAAATAGGGTTATTTTTCTATCTTTAGAAAATATTTGAGTTTAATTTTAAGGTACTGTGCCCATGTGTATTTTTTCAGAAGATTTTGATATTTTTAAATTTAAAACACTCTGAGCATACTATAAAATGGAATGAACTGGCAGTAACACATACACAGTACACCCCTCACTCGAAATCCCACCCTACCCCCTTAAATATGTAATCAACAATTTTTATCTAACCATCATTTATTGATGGAAATGTATTGTTAAAAATTTGGGAATTGCATCAAACTAGAAATAAAAAGAAAATAAGTGAGTACTGTGGAATCGTCATTGTTCATGGGGGACCCGGTAATGTTCGTGGATTTCGTGAGACACCCTTTCCCATGAATTTACGTCCCCATGAACATGTTTCATTTTCCTTTTAAATCTATAAATATGCTGATCACATTATTTATCAATTACCCACGAAATTACGCCCCTACAAACTAGCAAAAGTTTGGTTACCCATGAACATTGTCCCCTGCGAATTAAAATGATTCCACAGTATGTAATATGAGAGTTATTGGCCTTGCAATATGAGAGTTATTGGCCTTGTAATATGAGAGTATATTGGCCTTGTAAATGGAGAGTATTGCCTTGTAATATGAGGAGTATTGGCCTTAATTGAGAGACAACAAGGGATGTACATTAAACAGATACAAAATTCTCAGATGTCCAGTTTCCCCCTTTGCATAATAGTTTTTGGAGAATGAAGCAATACTGTTGTAATCAATGCTTTGTGTTTACTGTGGCAGACTTTTGTTTTTTGTTGGATTTGTGTAAATATGTATTAGGGACATCAAACCACATTCCTTAATAAAAAAAAATGTTTTTATCCATGTGTAGGTGTTATTTCTAGGGACCTGTCTGTGGAGTTTATCCGTGTGTAGGTGGTATTTCTAGGGACCTGCCTGTGGAGTTTATCCAGGTGTAGGTGTTATTTCTAGGGACCTGCCTATGAAGTTTATCCATGTGTAGGTGTTATTTCTAGGGACCTGTCTGTGGAGTTTATCCGTGTGTAGGTGGTATTTCTAGGGACCTGCCTGTGGAGTTTATCCAGGTGTAGGTGTTATTTCTAGGGACCTGCCTATGAAGTTTATCCATGTGTAGGTGTTATTTCTAGGGACCTGTCTGTGGAGTTTATCCGTGTGTAGGTGGTATTTCTAGGGACCTGCCTGTGGAGTTTATCCAGGTGTAGGTGTTATTTCTAGGGACCTGCCTATGAAGTTTATCCATGTGTAGGTGTTATTTCTAGGGACCTGTCTGCATTTATAATAGGGCTCCACTGAGTATCGGCGGGAGCCTGCCTATAGTAATCGGGTTGTCTGTCCTTCCGTCCATCCATAATTTTTGTACAAAAAAGGGCTTGCACCAGTTTTAGAGGAAACGTGTACTGTCTCGCTGGTGAGCTAGATTTTCTGGCATTGTAGAGTTTCTATCTTGATCGTGCAAGTTAAGCAATGGTCAGCACCTGGATGGGTGACCGCTAAATGTTACGAATTGGTGGCGTCGTAGTGACTGGTTTTTCGCAGGAGACTTGCTTCAAGTAGAGTCTCAGCGGAGCACTGGGACTTTGTGTTCATGTACGGACGTGGTCTCGTCTGGGGAAAACTAGTTATCGTCGGGAACGAGGGTGATGTAAGAGCGTGCCTAGCATCCAGAGAGAACCCAGGCTAAGCTTCAGAACTAATCCTCTCTGAACGGGGGGAGGGGGGGGGGAGTGTAGTTGATAGTATAAGAGGAAACTTGAATAACGTGGTTGGATTTGGAATTTATATCAGAATGGATCATAAATGGTGAGAAAGGTAAAGTTGAAAAGATAATTGGTACAGTCTCCGCTATACAGGAAACCGAAATAACAAGTCCGCCTTTGCTCAGGGACGTATTGTGCGGTACACAACGCCGGATGCTTACTCCTCCATGGCACCTGATCCTGTCATCGCTTTTGTCGGAGGTCCATGTTGCCCTACACCCGACTTTGGACATACATGTACATATTATGTTTCGAAAATTATGCAAATTATAACAAATATAGAATTTGCAAAACACTGATTTTAAATGACACTGTTAAAAAATCTGTAACACCAGATTATTTTGCAGTAGCAGGGTACTTACAAACAAGTTGTTGTTGCAGAGGTTTCAACAGTCATGTTTAAAGATAGCATTTTGCAAATTCTCTGATTGTTATAAGGATCTAGTTTGCCCATACAAACTGTCATTGGATCAAATGCTGTCGAACGTGTTTCATAGCAATTGTTAACCGTTTCATACATTGATTTTGAATATACCGATTACTTCATTACCTGATCAAGGCAATGGGTTCACGTCGGGTGTGACCGGTTGACAGTGGATGCTTACTCCTCCTGGGTACCTGATTCCGCTTCTGAGGTATCCAGGGGATCGTGTTTGTCCCACTCTTGTTTTGTATTTTATTTGGGACTTACGAGATTGATCACTCTTCGTTAATTTTGCCTTTAGATTATGATGATATATGGGAATGACGAAAGCGTGACAATTTCACCGCGAACATGGACATCGTTCATATCAAAGACCACAC
>CAJDSM010020286.1:0-20903 GCA_903981925.1 Ostrea lurida
GTTTTTGTTTAATAGGACTAATGAGATTGATCACTGTTCGTTAACTTCATCTTTTCACACAATGCTGAGAGGCAGTTTAGAGTTTATATTGGCACACAAAAACGCTTTAAGGAGACAATACCACCATAGTGGCACGATTCAAGATCGCCAACGATCAGAATGCCTGCATGTGACGTCCATTCGGCAAGATACGTATATGCGGACGTCACATATTATTTGCGTATTCGCTTCCAAATAGCCTCTTTCACCGTTAGAAACACCCATTAAAGGGACATGGACACGTTTTGAACTAAAATTTATATTTGTATTTTTATGTTTAAAATGCTTAACCAAGTTATTTCTATTGATTAGCAAACATTTGAATGTCAGTCACAGGGGCCTCTTATCCATACTGTTCTCTTTCAATTATATATATAAAATGTATTTTTATATTATATGAAAGAGAGCAGTATGGATAAGAGGCCCCTGTGTGTCAGTTGTTGAGTTACAAGAGAGATACTTCGTTATGTAAACAAGGCTCAAGCCTTGTTTATGTTTACGTAAAGGTTGCTTCACAGAAAACACCCTGCTTAAAATGAAATGTGATGTGAATAACACTAGAAACTGTTATATTGTGTTCAGAATGAACTTATTAATTAAAAAAAAAAATGCTTTAAACGGAACGTATATCAGCATATTCAATAGAGGTAAACAAAATACTAACACGTGCTTTGTTACGTTTGATACTTTGTTACTTCGCCATTTTTTATTGTTTACATAGCGAAGAATTGTAAGTGCTGTATCTCACTTGTAACTCAACAAATGTCGTTCAAATTTTTGCTGATCATTAGAAATACCTTAAGTGAACATTGTAAACATTAAAAATGGAAATGTAGAATTTGAACATTTTTAGCTCAAAACGTGTCCATGTCCCTTTAACATTGACGCATAAGTCTGTGCAAGAGGCTAACATTGGTCCTCGATGACCTGCTATCCGTAGTGTTTTGATCTAGCGTCATGTGTTGCTAGAATAGCGTGGTATAGGAGACATCCCCATAGATAGTGGGCGTACGTTCTGTTTATGGACGAGTCCAGATTTCATCTCGTCAGAGGAGACGATCGTGTTCGGGATTGTCTTCATTTTGGAAAACGTTACATTGACGCCTGTATTATTCAGCTCCGTAAATTCACATGGAAGGACCTCTTTGGTGATAGTGGAATGCAAGTTAATAATGGTGGAAACCAACTTTTGTGTGGAGAAAACCCAAACTTTTGTACAAACATTTTTAATTCCCCTGACCATTCATCCTGTCAATGAAAGTTAGAATTTAGAAAAAATTTACCACCATACAAACAATTCCACTTTAAGTACCCCCTTTCGTAGACAACGAAGAAGATCATGGATCAAGACGCTGGGCACCTGCATTTCCATATGGATGCAATGATAATGTACAAAAATGTAGGAAATTTGACTAGTCCAATTGGGAAATAATATGAATGTGATGAGACTTTTCCCAAATGCACAAAGACGTAAACGAAGTCATGGACATCGTTCATATCAAAGACCACACATACAAGATGTCACCTTCGCTCACTTTTGCCTTACATCAGCCAACAATTAGGTCCACATCACATCCGCCACTAAACTTTACTCTGTTCCATTGAGAGTTTTGAACAAGTTATTAGAAGATGCCAAAGCTAGTCTACACTTGGATTTTTCAACACCAGAATATAGGCTGATGCTATGATTATGGATGTTTGCCCATCACAGGCTCTTTAACCACCGCGGATTACGGATAGTACTCCTTCCGAATCTTGCGGCCGGTTCCTTAAGCTGAAATTCACTAATAAAGGAATAGATGCCGTAAACATAAGCAACATTCTTCGTCATAATAAAGTTCAGTCCTATATTCCTGCATAATTCAATTCAAGTCTCCACCCTGCATTTCCTACAATATACTTCCCCGATTGCATCCAAACTGTTTAACTACAAGCAAAACTCTTCAGTGCCTAGATATTGACAAATATATACTTAATCCACCCACTTGTTCTGTTTCTCTTCTTCTTTCAACTACAGTCCAGCTGGACATGTCATTACAGGTGATGTAAATATAGTTGAAAATGAGGATCTAAGATCACATATTTCGAAAGGAGTCCCAAATTCAGAGAACCTCGGTCATTTAATTGGCGACAGAACTTCATCTCCATTATGAATTCTGTCGAAGATTATGCCAGACGATGGGTCAAATATGAAAAAGAAGAACGTGATACCTTATCAGAATGGATTAAAAGTAAAGAAGATTATTGAAATCCCGTATTAGACATATACGTACCAAAGTCCGTACCATCTATCCTTTCTGTGTTCGTAAAACCGGAAGTAATCAATGAATTAGATAGGTTACATGAGGAATATGTTCTGGTTCCAGCCGACAAAGCTTGTAACAAATTGTTTTTTGTCTGTAAGGCTCATTACTACAACTGCATTTTAAACGAACTTGGTATTAATTAAAATCGTACTTACACTCCTACTGCCCTTTCAAAGACGAAATTCTCAAAATCATGCTTCAGTTTTAAACATATTTAATAATCCAGTCAATGGGACGGAAGAATATGAACTACCGTACCTATACTGGATTCCAAAACTTCATAAAAACCCCTTACAAAACAAAGATATATTGCTGGATCTAGTAAATGTTCCACCAAGCCCCCGTCTTTACTTCTCAGAGAATATTGACAGCTGTCAAGGAGCAACTTCAGAAGTATTGTGAAACTACATATGCCAGAAGTGGTGTAAATGAAATGTGGATTCTAAAAAACTCTTAAGAACTTCTAGTGAATTTGAAATCCCAGAACCTTTCACATATCAACAACATCAAAACATATGACTTTTCAACACTTTACACGACCATCCCGCACGATAAATTAAAGACCAAGGCTTTGTAACATTATAAACAGTTGCTTCTTTAACAAAAATGGAAAAAAGGAAATATTCTTATCTATTGATCAGCCATTCAAAAATTTTATTTTGTTAAACTCACTTCGATCTAACACACAAGTACTCTGAAGTTGAATATTAAAGCAATGCTGGAGTTCCTCATTGACAATATCTTTGTAGTTTTTTGGCAATCAGTCTTCCAACAGTCTGTTGGAATTCCAATGGGCACTAATTGTGCTCTCTATTAGCTTGACATATTTTTATATTCTTATGAGGCAGAAATTCATTCAAAGCTTCTACATAAAAAGAAGAAATCCTAGCGGTGGCCTTTAATTCAACATTTTGATATATTGACGATGTTTTATCTATCAATAAATATGATTTCCATTCATATGTCGATTCAAATATATCCAACGAACTAGAAATAAAGGAAACAACCGAGTCTTCCATGTCTGCTTCGTACTTGGATATTTTTATTGAACATTGACATTCAAACGGCAAACTAACTAAACTTTATGACAAACGGGACGATTTCAGCTTCTCCACATCGTCAACTTCCCATATTTATGTAGCAATATCCATCATTGCCTGCATATGGTGGTGTGGTGTCTCTCAACTTATTCGATTACGCAAGAGCTTGTTCGTGGTATGACAGTTTTTGAATCGAGGCAAGCTACTTTACAGACAAATTGTTGTTGCAGGGGTTTCACACGATCACGTTTAAAAGCAGCATTTCGTAAATTCTATGGTCGTTATAACAATTTAGTTTAACATATGACCTATCATTGAGTCCAGATGCTGTTGATGTGTTTCATAGCCATTGTTAACCGTTTTTTCACAAACTGATTTGACTACGGACGTTTCTGTTTACCTGACTCAAGACTATGGGCTCACGGCAGGGTGTGACCGGTCAACAGGGGATGCTTACTCCTCCTAGGCACCTGATCCCCACCTCTGGTTGTGTCCAGGGGTCCGTGATTGCCCAACTCTTTGTTTTTGAATTCTATTTGGGACTTACGAGATTGATCACTGTTTCGTTATCTTTGCCTTTATATGTAACTGCGTACGCTAACGTGACGAGACTGCACCTTAGCATGCCATTCAATTCATTCACAACGACCAGCGTAACGTCATTCTGTAGCAGTACATCCCACGACTGCACGCGTTGTTAGTGACTATCTACAGCAACAAACTGTAAATCTACCCTGACCTGCGATGTCACCGGATTTATCGCCTATAGAACATGTTTGGGACGTGTTTCATAGCAATTGTTAAACCGTTCTTTAGACACTGATTTTTAATACTGATTACTCCGTTTACCATATCAAGACAACGGGCTCACGGCTTATGACTAGTTGAAAGAAGATGCTTACCCCTACACACCTGACCCCACCTCTGGTATATCCAGGGGTCTGTGTTTGCCCAACTCTTGTTTTGTATTCTGTTTGGGACTTACGAGATTGATCACTGTTCGTTATCTCTGCCTTTTTGTTAAGCATTATGACGACACCACGAAATTGATTAGTGTAGTTCACGTAGTCTATAGTGATCATGTATCCCAACAGGCTTTTTAACTTTCATGGACAAAACTGCTGCATTATCAGCTGCCATGTTTTTGTATTTTCATATGGCAGCTTTGAAAACAAAATCTACTATATGAGAAGAAGGAATCTCTCTCTGTGGCCTTCAACTAGACATTCAGATACATCGGCTACGTTAAACTGTTTTTAACTTTCATTTTTACTAATCTGTATATTCTATATATCCACGTGAACCTGAAATAAAAGACATCACAACGTCTTCCACATCTACCTCGTACTATAGATAAAAACACCCCACAACGTCTTCGAAACCTGACACCCACTTTATATGAAAATAGCTACAAAGTCTTCCATATCTTCCTCTTACTCTGAATAAAAAAAAACTCACAATGTCTTCCATATCTTCATCGTAGTCTAATATAAAATCAAAAATAACGAAAAGTGTTCAATCACGTAAGTCCCAAATAGAATACGAAACAAGAATTGGGCAAACACGGACCCCTGGACACGCCATAGGTGGGATCAGGTGCCTAGGAGGGGTAAGCATTAAACAGCCTCACATTCTTCCATATTTGTTTCATATTTGGATGTTTTACTGAATGGATATATGGGTTGTTGACCATCCAGAAGCTGAAGTAATAATTTTTGTCATAAAGTTTAGTTTTCCGTTAACATCTATGTTCAATGAAATATCTAAATATTGAGCAGATGTGAAAGGCTGCGTTGTCTTTTATTTTGTTTTCTGATGCGTTTTATACCAATCGTTAGACTGTTGTTATATGATGAATTTGAACACAAATTACCCATTTAGCCTAATCAAAACAGAGGGCTCACAGAGGGCATGGCCAGTCAAGAAGAACGCTAATTCTACACACCTGATCCTACCTATTGTGTGTCCAAGGCTTTCTATTTGTCCTATTCTCCAGATCATAAGATTGATCACTTAGTTACCATCACCTCTATCATCTTTAATCTCTAACCTTGCGCATTACTACAGCTAATTTGTGAGCGATTATATGTAATATTGTATAGCAGACAAAATCCAATTACATGTTAATTATGATTAACAGGTGACACTAACTACCGGTACACTTTCAATGAATATGTAAAATACGTCGTTATTCGATCTCAACAATCCTCGTAAAATTTTGCAATACGATTGGTTGATGTAAGAAAACGATCACCGTTGCTGTTGAATTTCAGTCCAGCAGCAAAATCTGATTGGCTAAGGCCTTACAGCCTTAACAGTTAGCTAGGGGTATTGGTAACAAAACCTACCGTGACACGGGACCCCCGTTTTTAATATCACATCCTTGATTTTAACTTCTTATGGCAAACCTTTAGCGAGGAATTCAACACCTTTGTTTAACGTCTTGGATTTAACATGGTGTCTAGATCGGAAATCTTACCATGACCTCCCTATTGCAAACCAGACGCCCTAATCACTTCCGCATCCGGTATAATAAAGCAGACGTCTGAATCACTCCCACATCAAGTAATAAGAAAGTGAGTTGTTAACTAGTCTTGACATATATGAAATATTTGCGATTTATGTCCGCATAATTGGCACAAACTATTTTCTACCCTCATGATATTATTATAAAGCATTAGCTTTTTCTGTAAGTATTTTGAGCTCTCTATGAACAAATATCAATTGTGCCACATGAAGGATTAAATTAGCAAGGTAAGGATTGTGTCTTGGGAACCCTGTGGGTAATACATAAATAGCGATATTGTCCTTAAGATAAGCAAAAACTGATGACAAACTGTCTGGCAATTATTACAAGCTTTCTAAAGGCAACATGCAGTGCTAACAACCTAAATACACGGTCCTCCTGTGGGGCTGTTAGAAGTATTATGGTTATCAATGTAAAATATATCCTAGTGTTTTATGTGTTTCTTATGTCATTGTTGTGTTGACCCGTTTTAATATTCTTACGAGACAGAGATTATGCAAAAGCGTCTACATGAGAAAAAAAGTCTAAGGACTCCAACATATATAGCCACCAAACCTGAAAAGTATGAATGGTAAAATGGGTGAAAAATGAACAAGTGACCAATTACTGCCATAGATGCAAAAGGAATGATCATTTACGGACGGTGAAAAGGGAAGCAAAAATACATATACATGTATCCCAAAAATGAACAAAAAATGAATAACAAATGTTGCAACTGAATTAGATCAAAAGATTCGAATACAAAATACACGTTCATCGATGCTACCGAACGATCACCGATGCAAAACTAAATAATCAACAGTACTACATGTATACGAAACAGACATGGGTGGTATTTAGCAAAGTAATGTTTAGGATGACTGAACACTAGATATGAACATTTTTTCCCCTATTTTAACTGAAGATGAAGCCTTGTGACGAATGATGATTGACTGTTAAAAAGTCGGACGTTTTGATACTTGTGATTTGAGAAAGGTTTTGTGATTTCAAATTTACTAAAATATTTCTTTAGAAGTTTTTAAATTCCACATATGATTTACACCATTAATTGTTTTTGTATATGTAGTGGCACAATATGTCTGAAGTTTCTCAAAATAGAATACAAAATTGAGTTGGGCAAACCTGGATCCCAAGACACACTAGAGGTGGGACCAAGTGCCTAGGAGGAGTAAGCTTCCCCTGTCGACCGGTCACACCCGCCTTGACCCGATTTATACACTGATTTGACTACGGATTAATCCGTTTACTTAATCCATATAATAAGCTTAAGCTCACGGGAATTCAAATGGACTGTTGGTAGACCTGAGCGCCAAAAAGATATTGTCAATGAGGAATTCCAGCATTGCTTAATATCAACGTCCGAGTTACTGTTAATGCGTAGAATCAGAGTGGAGTTTAACAAGGTAAGTTTTTGAATGACTGATCACTAGATATGAATATTTCCATTTTTTGTAGAAGAAACAACTCACGCTAGTCTTTCATTTATCGTGAGGAATGGCCGTGTATAGTGTTGAAAAGTCAGAAGTTTTATTGTTCTTGATACTGTATGAGAAAGTTTCTGGGATTTCAAATTTCCTAGGAGGTCTTTAGAGTTTTTCAGAATTCACATCTGATTTACACCATCTCTGGTATTTGTTGTTGCACAATACGTCTGAAGTTGCCGCTTCACAACTGTCAATGAAGAGTAAAGACAGGGGCTTGGTGGGACATTTACTAGATCCAACAATGTATCTTTTTGTAAGGGTTTTTGGGAAGTTTTGCGAATCGAATTAGTTGAGAGACATAAACACGATATGTAGGTGGTGATGGAATGTTGCTACATAAATATAGGAAGTTGATGATGGAGAAGCTGAAATCATTCCGTTTGACATAAAGCTGAGTTGATAGTTTGCAGTTAATGTCGATTTTGACTATCGATTACTCCGTTTACCTGATCAAAATAGAGAGCTGTCAGTGGGTGTGACCGGTCGACAGGGAATGCCTACTCCTCCTGAGCACCTAAATTCCACTTCTGGTATATGTAAGGGTCCATGTTTGTGCAACTCTTAATTTATTTATCGTAAAGGACTTATGAGATTGATCATTGTTCGTTGTTTTCACCTGTTCGTACATTTTTGACCAATTAAATATATTGATCTTTGTTGTAAAGCGTTTTCTAAAATGGACCCGGATTCCCCAGTTCACGCAATATCTTTATTAGTATAGCGGTTATGCTATGTTTTCCTTAATGACATACATGACGTTTATAACAAATATTTAATTTTCGTGATAGTTCCTGTACAACACAATGTTTTTATACAAAAAATCTTTGGGTACTTGTATGTTATCATGGCTGTTTTCATCATCGCAAGCCATGTGTCCGATTCCCGCTGTAACGCTCATCTCCCCCATGGCAGATTTTAGTCGCGACTGAATTGCCATCTAACGGACAATGCGACTTATCGCTCTTGACGGAAACACTGGAGTGAACAATTGTATGTTTGTTTGTTTTTTATTTAGGTGTACATACTTATTAATGCGTGCTTATATCACCGTTATGTTTCAGGCGTAAATCGCGTATTAAAACTTGCCTTTCTGATCTTAACGATTCTACTTTAGTTTTAATGTCATGCTCAACAGGTATGAATGGCGCAATTTGATTGGATGCCTTGGGAAGTCAAAGCGTGTTATTTAAACTCGACTAAATCTGCCAGGGGGAGATGAGCGTAAGCGAATCGGACACTTGGCTTGCGAAGATGGGCTGTTTTATATTTAGCATCATTTTCGAAAGTCCTTGGTTGTTGCATGTAAAAGATGAAACGTCAGCTAATACATTACAGTGATATGATTGCAGCAAATACGAAGAGAAAAATGTTTGGCACAATTAGGTATCGAACCCGGGTTTCTTGCATTACTAATAATGTAAACGAAAAGATAACGAACAGTGAACAATCTCGTAAGACCTGAATAGAATACAAAAACAAGAATTGGGCAAACACGGACCCCTGGACACACCAGACATGGGATCAGGTGCCTAGGAGGAGTAAGCATCCCCTGTTGACCGGTCACACCCGCCGTGAGTCCATAGTCTTGATCAGGTAAACGGAACAATCCGTAGTCAAATCAAGTGTGTGAAAAACGGCTTATAAGGTGAATACCCACTGAGCTATCCAAACAGATATCGAATGCAAACCAAGGTCAGAAACGTCGCGCCTGTCCTTAATGCCTACTTGTTCATTAGTTGGCCCGATTATATTCCTCCTTTATATCAAACTTAATTCATTTCAACTTCTCTTCGTATGTCGGTTAATTGTTGTATATCGTAAAGGACTTATGAGATTAATCATTACAGAACCATAAATTGCAACCACACCCCTTTGACAATAAATCCACCATTTTCATTTGTAGAGCTTAAACAGTTACGGTGAGATTTAATATTCTATTCGATTGTGTCTTTCAAGTGACAAGAACGGCAATTTTCGTTTTCTTATTACACTTGACAAATCAACACGCAGACACAGAGCGTATAGATCCGCCATCCCAAACCCCCTTTGATCCACCTCTTTTTAATATGCAAACCAAATCTATGAAGAAAACAGTTTAATATACATCCCTGTAAATTTTCGGTTATATTTATTGTAAATCTTAAATGCTAAATGACATTAAGCGCTTGAACATGAACTCAAGCGTTATACAGGAATACTCCAATGACTGACTCTTAATAGTTTAATGAAATTAAATGTTTCGCATTAGTTTAGTTTTCCACACTTAAGATACGTTGATGAACATATACACTTTTAAGACGCTGTAAGAAAATTCGCAACGACATTGCAGGTATATGGGCAAATGATGATTAAGAAGTCTTTAATAATGTGTCCTGCATAATGTTCGACAGGTCTTTCAAAGATCACAAGAAACCTTAATCAGTTCTGTTCCATACGTTGACCCTCATATATATTAAATATAAAATGGCGAAGCAACAACATATTAAACGCAACCATAGTCCCAAAAAAGACATACAAAATCGAGTGTAGGGCAACACGGACCTTCGACAAAAGCGAAGGCAGGATCAGGTGCCATGGAGGAGTAAGCATCTTCTGCTGACCGGTCACACCCGCCGTGAGCCCGTAGTCGAAACAAAGTAAACGGGGTTGTCCGTCGTAGAATCCAGTACGAAAATGACAGTCCAACAAAGGGCATGAAACAAATCAGCCAACATATGACTTAGTGATATATATTAAATGACATAAAATTGAAAGACTAACGTGTATTTATAGATTGGATATCGATCATCTCATTACTCCTACAACGGATACAAAATTAAGACATTAAAGAGCTGGACTAACAACGCCAACTCAACTGGGCTGCGACATGTTTTTGGAACGACGTTCCTGATTAAAATCAAGAAGGTAGAATTGAAACTTGTTTTTTAAAACTTATAAATCAGCATTTTAGTTTTGATTTTAACGTGTATTAACTGTTACTGTTTTGATTTAAAAACAACAATAAACTTTTATATATTGCTCTTGGTTGTAGTGTTTTATTTTGATTTTTTTAAAAATCGATTTTAATTGTAGTATTTTATTTTGACATTTTGAATCCGCATTTTAAGCAAATTCTAGTACATGTTGTATTTCGTGATTTTTCATAGAGAATACAGGTTTGACAGTAAATACTACTTACAAATAATTTGTTGCTGCAGAGGTTTCAATAGTCACGTTTAAAGGCAGAAGTTCGCAAATTCTATGGTCGTTATAGCGATTTGGTTTGCCAATATGGCTTGCCATTAGGTAAAATGCTGTCTGATGTGTTTCATAGCAGTTGTAAAGCCGTTGTTCATACACTTATTTGACTCCGTTTACCTGATCAAGACAATGGGCTCGTGGCGGATGTGATCGGTCGACAGGGGGTGCTTACTCCTTCTTGACACCTGATTCCACCTCCGGTGTGTTTAGTTTGCCCAACTCGTGTTTTGTATTCTATTTGGGACTTGCAAGATTGCTCAATGTTCGTTATCCTTGCATTTATATCAGATTGATCAATGAACATTATCTTTACTTTTCCATGATCGGATATAAATTGGCGAAGTTAACAATGTGTTAAACGTAATCATGATTCCCAAAAACATACATACAAAGTCGAGTTTAGGGCAACATGGTCCTCCGACAAAAGCGAAGGGAGGAGCAGTTGCCATGGAGGAGTAAGCATCCTCTACCGACCGGTCACACCCGCTGATCGAATACCATAAGAAAGATTTCTGTATGCTGTAAAAGTTCCACCAAACCCTGTCTTCGCTCCTAACGAAAATATTTACAGCTATGAGAGAAAAACTTCAGACTTATTGTGCCAGAAAATATGTCAGAAGTGATATGAATAAAATGCGGATTCTTAAACGTCCAAAGAAATTCTGGTAAATTAAAAATCACAATCAACAGCATCAAAACATAGGCTTTATTGACACCGTACACTTCTATTAAAATTAAAACGAAACATTCATATTCGATACGATCATCACTGAAGAGACATAATTTGTCGAAATACGCATCTGGTGCATTAAAATTGGTACCGCATAAGATTAACATCTAGTAATCAGTCCGTAAAGAATTACCTTGTTAAACATCACTCTGATTCTATACGCAAGTACTCTGAAGTCCACACTAAAACGATACTGGAATTCTTCATTGATAATATCTTCGAAATCTTTGGTGATTAGGTCTTTTAACAGTCTGTTAGAGTTCCCATGCGCACAGTTTTTGAGGCAAAATATATTCAAAAGCTCCTGCATGAGAAGAAAAATATCTGCCTGTGACCATTAACTCAAAACCTCGAAACATCGACGACGTTTTATCCATCGACAAATTTCCATATTTAGGTAGCAACATTCCATTATCACCTGTATATGGTGTTTATGTCTCTCAACTGATTTGATACGCAAGAGATAGTTCTGCATATGCTGAATTTTAAAATCGAGGCAGACTACCGACAAACAAGTTGATTGTTCAAGAGTTTCAACAGTCTTGTTTAAAATCAGAATTTCGCTAATTCTATGGTCATTATAATGATCTAGTTTGTCAATACAACCTGTCATTGAGTCAAATGCTCTCTGGGGTGTATCATTTCAATGTTAGACCGTTCTTAATGCACTGTCTACACTGTTTACAAGATCAATCGCAATATAAAGGGTCCACAGTGAGTGGGGCCGGTCAACAGAAGATGCTTACTAGTCCTAGGCACCTGATCCCACCTTTGGTATATCCAGGGGCCCATCGCCTAATTTGTATTACGTACAGGATTGATTAGAGTGATCACTGTTCGTTATCTCCATGGAATGTTGCTACATAAATATGGGACTATCATCCCCTTAGGGCAAAGGCTTTTTGAAAGGAACTATTTTATCGAATGCGCTGAGTACGTGCATGTTTGATAATCGTATTTGCGTGACAAGTAAGATTTTTACTTTGTGTATTAGAAATGCTATCGCCTAACCAGGCAATACAAATTCAGAAAAACAAAACCTACCAATGGTAGGCACGATCTGGTGTTTATACATGTATGTAGCACAAACCTCCTATACAAGGCCAGTGACTGTACAGAAAATACAGTGATCTAAATCAGTTTTACATATCTTCTCGAACATGCATTGGGAATGAATTTCATTTTTCGAAATTACATGAATTGTGACACTTCACGCTGATTGAGAGTATATATCAGTGTGACGCGTTGCAGTTCATAACCTCATGTATTCCAACAAAGATTTTTTTTAATGTTTATATTTCCCTGTCAATTTGTCGGAGTTCAAGGCTGGTAAAATCAATATACAATATTTCTTAGGATTCATTTTTGGTATATCCAGGTGTCTGTGCTTGTCCAACTCTTAATTTATATTTCATATAGGATTTATGAGATTGCCCACACAAGTACTCTGAAGTAGATATTAAGAGCATATCTATGTAGTCTTTGGATACCATGTCTTCTAACAATTCGTTGGTATTTCCATGGGCACTGATTGTGCCCCCTTATTGGCAGATTTATTTTTTTATTCATAGAAGCAGAATTTATACAAAAACTGTTACGGGATAAAAACAAAACACTTGCCGTGTCCTTCAACCTTACCTATAGGTATATAGATAGTCCTATCATTAACAATCATAATTTTCACAATGATGTCCATTTGATATATCCCGACGAACTCGAAATAAAGGACACCAACAGAACTGACTTATCTGCTTCATATTTGGATATTGACTCAAGTGGCAGACTGACAACTACATTACATGATAAGCGTCATGACTTTAACTTCGCAATCGTCAACTTCCTTTCTATGTAGTAATATACCACCATCACCTGCTTATGGTGTGCATATCTTCCAGTTGATTCGATACGCAAGACCATGCTATGCATATGAGGACTTTTTAAAGCGAGGCCAACTACTAACAAAAAGTTGATGTTGCAGGGTTATAACGAATCTCGTTTAAAGTCATCATTTCGCAAATTCTACGGTCGCTATAATGACTTTGTTTGCGATTACAAATTATCATTAAGTCATTTGTTGACTGATTTGTTTCATACCCTTTGTTAGACTGTCATTGTTCTACTAAGATTGACGAACGGGTAATCGTTACTTTGTTTCGACTAAGGGATCACGGCGGGTGTGACCGGTCAGCAGAGGATGCTTACTCCTCCATGGCACCTGGTCCTGCTTCGCTTTAGTCGGAGGTTCGTGTAGCCTACACTCGATTTTGTATGTTTTTTGGGTTATAATTACGTTTAACACCATGTTAACTTCGCATATTTATATTGATCAGTGTTCGTTATGCCCCCCCCCTTTATACTCGGGTTGTTTACAGCTACAGAGCATTCATGAAGAAATGGACCATCATTACAATTCGTATCAAATACAAAAAAAATTGCTAATGCAAATATTCGATATTTATAACGTTATTGAACTGAAAGAGAGATATTAAGATCGTTTGGAACAAGCAAAATAATACATAATTGAAGGGGAAAATTCTCCATAGATATACCTTAGCAAAACCTGTACAAGTAATATCACGAATGGATATCATATCAATTTTGAAAAATCATTGACATTATGATCTTTTACTTGATTAATGTATTTTTATACTGCTATAGCTATATTGATGTTCAGACAATGTTTCAAAATTCTTCGTATTACATTATGATTATAACGCGAGTGATTACAGATTTGATAGAGTGAAATAACTTTGTGGCTGATAGAATTTTTTACTGCATCATTTTTGTCCCATTGTGAAAAGACGAAGACAACGAACTGTGATCAATCTCTAAAGTCCCAAACAGAATATAAAAAAGAGCTGGGGAAAAACGGACCCCTGGATACACTATAGATGGGATCAGGTGCCTAGGAGGAATAAGCATCCCCTGTACGTCGACAAGTCACACCCAACGTGACCCATTGTCTCGATCAGGTGAACGGTGCATTCACCACAGAACGACCTTACAACAAAAGTGTTCATATAGAGTAATGTATCGCTGGAAGTTAATGGGATAGTATCGCTCATTTTGGTGAAAAAATTTTCTCACTCCAAATCATCTTATTCCTTTTGAATATAATAAAAAAGATGTATGAATAATATTTTGTAACTTAAAAATGACTGTATATTCCTTAAAACTACAATAGAACAACCCTTATATATAGTAAATGAATTTTTGTCCAGGAAGCCAAAAATTAATGGCATGTTTTAGAGATCACAAACGTTTTAGCTTTGGAAATAAATGCAGATAAATGCATAATATGTTATTTAACAGAAAATCACATGTATGAGTCATATAGGCTCATTTTGATTCATTAAAAAGTTTTTGGACAAAATGAGTGACACTATCCCTTTAAGTTGTCCTTTCTATCTAAGTTTATTTATATTTTTCTGTGATTACCAGTGTTACGATGTGGAGATATAGTGATAATTTGAACTTCTGTCTATTACATTTTACAAATCACATTGTTTAATATTGAGTAAATTGATCAGTGTTCTGGAACATATACTAATCATAATCACCGTTTAGATACTTTATCTATATCGTTGTCGACTTGTGTTCATGGTATGGCTTCTTTTTGGACGTTTAAGATAATGTATATGACACTAATAACAGGAACGAAAACACTATTAGAGTACATTAGTGCATTGATGTTCATAAAGTTTGAAAGAAGTTTCTTCAAATTTTTTCACATGATGGATACAGTTTCAATATTTTTTTAATCATAAAAACTATAATCACTAAAAAAATGTATAATTTCTATATATGAACTGTGACAAATGCAAGGGATATATAAACATTGATGTTCTAGGTTCCAAGGGAAGTAACATCGGTGATTCAAAATCGCGCGCAAAAAAAAAACCAATATCATCTGTCAATCATTTCGACTTGTTGTCATGGCATTCATGGATCATAGCAACAGAGTTACTTTTCCAATTACAGTTTTGTAGCTTTGTATTGAGTTTCAAGAAATCATGTGATCATGTATATCATAATAACACCTAATGGATGCCATTTTATAATTCACTAGAGATATGATGTCATTTAGAATAAGCATATAGGGTCTAAAAGGAAATCTGCACTTTGTCTCTCGAACGTGTATATCGTTTAATAATCTGCGTTAATAATCCTGCGTTCTTTTGCCATTGATCATTGGAATTATGTCAGAAGGTCAGACGAGGATTTTCTAATGATTTTTACTTGAGATTTCAATTTCAACTAAAGTGTTGTTGACATTTCTTCTCTGACTGAGTGAAACAAATTGATTCAACGACATTTTTTTTTAATTGGATCTTGCTAACACAACGCAATAAGATTCTGAGTGCAATGAAAGCTGTTTTCCAAACTTTTTTGTGGACTAAACCTATGAAGACATAAAGACATTTTCCTTTTTGTGTGATCAAATCAATTTCACTTTTACCCTGAGAGGGATTTTCTCCATTAAAATACGCTTGCATACCACAGGCACATGTTTTTTATAATTAATTTAAAATACTATGGAAAAAATTAAAAACACATAATGTAAATAATTCTAAAAAAAAAAAAAAACATAATCTAAACCAGATATATAATTCCAATGTCATATTACGTTGGTTTTAATTGGATAAAATTAAATCGAAACGAGAATTTACACATGCAATAAATCCGAAAAAGCTGACGCACAATACGCGCATGAAAACAAACAACGTAACGCACGGAACTATTCAAATTTTTTAAAATTTTCAGTACACGTGAACACATTGGAATTAAGAATTAAACCATTCATTTTTGAAGAATTTATCGATGTGTAAACTCTGGACATTTTACTCACAAACTTAACATAAAATGCTTCGCACTTTTATTCAGCTTGTGAGTAAAATGTCCAGAGTTTACACATCGATAAATTCTTCAAAAAGGTTGTTTAATCTTATAATATCTTCTAATGATAAAGGATTTTTGCAGTTAATTATTTTTAATAAAAAACAAATAAAACTTTCTTAGTCCAACAACACAATGTTCCAGGAAAAAATGTGTATAAATAGGTTCCGCATCCTAAATTAAAACGTTCTTATTCATTTAATTAGTGCTTGTTACGAATGTTTTCAATATTTGCAATGAAGTCATGCATGACTATTTCATATGAATAATACTTTATCTGCAAAATATATTCACTAATTTCATTAATTACGATTAGCAATGATGCTCAATGTTTTGATATAAAAATTCTTACAAAGACCCAACTAAGTAGGTACATATACGTTTATACTTGATTGTATCTTAATTTCTCAAAGGTTTAAAATCTATTTTTCCTATTTACAATACCATTTGTTCCACTCGAGCCCCAGTGTTACAATACGTAACGACATTCAGCAGCCTCAAAGAATCATCATACGCTATCAAATACTCGCATCACCTGACCACGAACTGAAAAAAATTCAATGTTGATCTGTGAATCCACCTTTGCATTTGTGTAATGATTGGCACCTTTCCAAGGAAGTACAACATGTGACGTAGATGCATAAAAAGGCGAAGATAACGAACAATGATCAATATTACAAGTCCCACGTGGAATACATATTAAGAGCTAAGCATACATATGGACCCCTGGATATACTAGAAATGAGATCAGGTGCCTAGGAGTATTAAACATCCCGTTGACGGGTCACACCCGCTTGAGCCCTTATCCTGCTACTGTAAAAAGTTTCTCTTAATTTTTTTTTTCAAATTCAAAATTCGGAAAATTATAAATGTACTACAGAGGCCTGTCGACCGCAGCAATGACAAACTAAGTGTTTTGTAAATCGGGATGTCGAATGTAACATCATTTCGGCCGTCATTTTGAAGAGGGTGCACGTCATAGTTACAAAGATTTACTTAAAAAATGTATATGGGAAAAGTAATTAAAAGTCATAATATTTCAAGTTTCTTTCTCTGTTGATATACCAGTGTTATAGAGGAACGGAAGTAAAAAATGCATATGCAATCAGCAAACGTAAATCACAGAATCATTACATTTTACGTCACCACCGCTTCAGTTTATCTGTATGTGCATAGGCGGATTTAGAGGGGAATGGGTTTCTTGTTTCTTATAATATAGCTAAATTAACTGTAAACGGCCTTAAAACCCAGGAACTACCGGGCGGGGGGGGGGGGGGGGGGGTTCTGGTTCACCATAGTCTTTAAGCCTTTTGTTCCCCTTTTCATGTACAACGGATCCCCCTCCCCTTTTTCGACAAATCCTAGATCTGTCACTAATGTGAAGAACGTAATAAATAGGTCACGACATTGCAGCTTGCGTTCGAGGAGGGGATTTATCTATCTGTTTTAAAAGTATGATGTTTGTTTATATCTGTATGGTTTGTAAATACTTCTACATGTTATCTGTGTTTTCAAGCAGGGTGTTGTTTGTGTGGCTTCGCGCATGCTTACAAATATTAATGGATGGAACTTAACAGTAACACGCAAGTCGGGTCAAGGATATTTTGGATTCATTGATTAACCTACGCTAATTAATTAAAATAATTGCCATATGAAATTTCATAGTATACTGCATGCACCAACTATCTATCATCACATAATAATCCTGACGATTGTTCGCTAAGAGGTAAAACAACTAGAAAAGGACTATATGCTGTTTGTGTCATTATATGCCCCCGGTTGATTTAATAGTATAGAAAATATAAAATAATGGACTGTTTATACCTTTCTTTGATCGTACTGTATACGATCTAATAACAAATTGCAATTCAGGTATCAATAATTGATTAATTGTACATGTGTATTACATGTATGTATCCTCTTGGCATGACACAGAAAAGAAAACAAAATGTTTTATTACTATGACAAGATACATGTAATCGAGAATCATTCTCTAACGTTTTTTATGATGTGTATCAAAATTTTTCTCTTAACAAAACTTTAAATAAAATTCATCTGTACATATTGTTTTAGTAGACTTCGTATTGTCTGTTGTAATGGCTGTGTGAAGCGTACAGTGTGTGTGTGTGTTGTCTGCGCTTGTCACTCTCGCTTTCAGCGCCACCCCTGGATAGCAGCTTGCTGTGAACAGGAAGTAGAATGTGCAAGTCTCCCCTGCCAGATATAGCCTCTCCACAGTTAGACCTATGTGGCACATATATGGGATCCTCATCGAGATAGCAGATGGAAATTGGGCACCTAACGGCCCCAAGCAGAACCACAGGGTCTTCGAGGAGACTAGGTCCCTAAATGCAAGGTATGCATGGCCCACAGGTGTGTAGATATGGCCTGGTGCCTGCAATCCTAGTTCCCAGCTATGGGTAAATAGCAACAAACCACTGTCTTGTGGATACCTTCGGGAGGAGGAAAGGCTAAGGAGTAAACCCTACAGAAATCTGCAGCCAAACTGATGCCAAACGTATCGTCCTGCGATCCTTTCGACCTGATCAGGGAAGAGGAGAGGGGGGTCCTGATTACTGCTCAGCCCATATACTTTGCCCAGGCCGCGCCCTGGAGAGGCCACTCCAGTCTCACCTTTACCGGTGAAGAGCAACAACACGGAAGACAACAGTTTACGAGTGACAAGTCCTTGCTCAATTGGCGTAGAGTTGGACGCTACGGGTTGTTTCGACGGTGGGAGGGATCATCGTAGCTGGAGATATGCGGTGAGGAAGGGAGTCAAGAGAGGTGAGGAGAAGAGAAAGAAGACGTTCGAGGAGAGGATAACAAGGAGGAAAGAGAGGCAGCAGAACCAAGCACTAAATCCACAGTCAAACTACGTGTACGTCAATTGCGGTAGAGACTGCCATGCAAGGATCGGGCTGCTGAATCACACCCGTCACTGCTCTCAACAAGACTGATGAGACCAAAATCACACAGGGCGAAAATCATCGTCTCCCGAGACGGAAGGATGCCTACTACTAGGTATTGGTTTCAATATTCTTATGACACAAGGGGAAACCTGTTTAGTATCGTCCGAATGTTTGTTTCCGAAATTTGAGTTATAAGAGCGCGCATATTTCCTTGACATTTAAGGATGAACTATTGTCTTTATTCTTTATTCTGTTCCATTAAGAGTTTTGAATACATCATTAGAAGATGCCAAAGTTTATTCATACTTGGATTTCAGAATATGTAATGAGTGCCTTGATCATGGATGTTGCCCATCACAGGCTTTTTAAACTACCGCAGATTACGGATAATAACCCTTCCGAATCTTGCCGCTGGTTCCTTAAACTGAAATTCACTAATAAAAGAATAGATGCCTTAACATAAGCAGCATTCTTCATCGTAAAAAAGTTCAGTCGTGTATTCCAGCATATTTCCAATTCAAGCCTACAGTACATTCTGCATTTCCTACAAATATACTTCCACTATTGCATCCAAACTTTTTAATTATAAGCAAACTCTACAGTGCCTAGATATTGACAATCTTATGATTAATCCACCTAAGTGTTCTTCGTCCTCTTTTAAATATAGTTTAGTCATTACTGGTGATGTTAAAGGGGCATGGACACGTTTTGAACTAAAAATGTTCAAATTTTGATGTTTGAAATGCTTAAATCAAGTTTTGTCTAGTGGTCAGCAAAATTTTGAAAGTCAGTTCTTGAGTTATAAAAGTAAGTTACAGCGGTCACAAGATTGCTTCGTAGAAAATATCATGGTTTAAAACAATATGAGATGTGAGAAACACTAGACACTGTTTAATTGTGTTTAGAATGAAGGCTTCTAATTGAAACAATAATGCTGTAAATGGAATGTTTTAAGTCAGCATTCAATATGATTGTTAACAAAAATCATGCTCGGGCCTTGTTTCCATAAACAAAGAATATGTAAGTGGCTGTATCTCTCACCTTGAAGTCAAGCAGATGACGTAAAATAATTTTCCTGACATTAAATAACCTTAGTAAAGCATTGTAAACATTAAATTGGCATCTAAATTTGAACATTTTTAGTTCAAAAAGTGTAACATGCCCTTTATGTAGCAGATGCAATTTTTCATTCTAAAATTGATTGTATATATTGTAAAGGCAGTAACGAAGCAGTGATCAACCTCGTAAGTCCCAAATAGAATACAAAAACCAAAGTTGTGCAACACGGACCCCTGGACACATTCAGAGCGGCGGATTAGGTTGCCTAGGAGCGTAACGCATCCCTGTTGAACGGTGTCCAACAGTTGCCGTGAGCCCATATCCTGATAGGTAACGGAGCAATCCGTAGTCAAATCAGTGTATAAAACGGCTTAAAAACATGTGCTATGAAACACCATCAGACAACAATCTTGACTCAATCGTAGGTCATACTGGTAAACTACCATCGTTATAACGACATTATATTTACGAAAAATGGCTGCTTTAAAGTGACTGTTTGAACCCCCTGTAACAATCTTGTTTGTAATTAGTCTGCCTCAACAATAAAAAACATGAGCAATTTTGTGCTATCGAACAGTGAAGAGACATACCACCACTATCATGCAGGTGATGATGAAATATTGCAACTTAAATATGGGAATCTGACTATGGAGAAGGGAACTAAAACCGT
>CAJDSM010020288.1:6100-23816 GCA_903981925.1 Ostrea lurida
CATAGCGGTCTCAAAACAGCGGCATAGCAGAACTCAGAAAAGTGTCGATGCAGAGATGAGGAATATGCATACGCTGGTAGTATAGCTTCACAAATTGCGGTATACATCGCATCTACATATATATATTTCCTTTAATGTTGAATTAGAATTAAGAGAACGTTCCAAGGTAGTTACGACTACAATTTATGACATAACTCCTTTTTGCTGGACAGTGTGGATCTTTATTTATGTGGAATGAAGAGTTAGACGTATAAATAAATGTTTGCTACTCTTCCTAATTCAGATGGAGAAGTTAAATCAGAAATTTCAATGAATGAGATGAATTTTGGAGGGGCAAATGAAATGAAATGGTCTTAAAAACATTGAAATATTTTACGGCATATCATATTTTTTGCTCTTTTAATGTTTCTGTACAATTCTGTTCATCAGTCAAGAGAATTATACAAGTTCAGACGTCACGTGCGGGTACCTGTAACACGCGCATGCATTGCGGGAAATCTGTTGGAGAGTAAAAAAATATTTCGAATTTCTTTTATATCAAATCAAATTAAAGCAAATATGCACATCACATTAATTTTAACACTTTCCTTATTAATTGATTTCATCTTTGAATGATTACACCATACCTTTATTTCCTATTTTGACGTCTAATACTCAATGGAGTCGGATGTTTAAAAATAGCTATATACAGCTGGGTATTTTTCCTGTCGGGTTACCCTTGTACGCGTGTTATTCGCTGGCGCTCGTAACTTCCCTTTTTAGCTTATTGGACAAGGGGACACCCCATAGAGTCATTCAACAGTCCAGTCCAAGATACTATATATATAGGCACTATATGTTCTGGTCTTCATCGAAAAAATCTTAAATATCATTTCTGAATCAAACTGTTTAGACGCACAACACTACGTATCTCCTTAAAAGCCAAAATGCAGATGAAAAAGGTATCTTTTCAAAATGATAGAAGAAAACATTTATTCATTTATTTATACGTATTTTTACATTTCATAATATTTCAATATCCCGAAGTTATGGTTTGATTTATTCATTTAGTATTCTAATCATCTTTTTTCCCCCCAATATTTTGTACCTGTGTCTGAAAGCGACATCAAATTTATTTATTTATTTGTTTATTCATACATTTTATAATATTTCGTTTTTCCGAATTAATGGCTTGATTTATTTATTTCGTTTTCTAACCATCTTTTTCTTTTTTAATATTTTGTACCTGTGTCCGAAAGTGACATCAAATTGTCATTTTAATTGACTGAGTATCTTGTTCCATTAAAACACTACAACTTTAATCGGTGACAATTTTGAGTTTTATTTTGCATGTGTATTGATTTTTAATTTCTTGTTTACACAGATTTTCCTGCTAGCGCTGTCGTTTATATCCTTGTGCGTGGTGGACGGCAGCGAAAAGCAATGTCGCGACCCAGACTACAAGAAAATGAGAAAACTGACACGAGAACTGAGCAGGCAGAAAGTAAATGACTTGCCAGAAAGTTTCTTTTTGCTGGATAAATTACGGAAAAACGCTTCTCCGATACCACACAGATATATCAATAGATTATATGTCAAATTAGACAACAAAAGCTCAGAGTGTCCCAAACAGCTGTCACCAAACATGGACCTCTGCCCTGGGTACAAGGTGATGGATTTCGATAAGTATAGAATCCCCAAGGTGCTGCTGCAAGTGCAGTGTAAATGTCAGTCATGTGTAGGAATAGACGACAATACCACGCATTGCGAACGGTTGTATTACTATAGGAGGGTACTGAGAGTCACGGCGTGTGATGAGGACGGATATTATGTCTACAATTACCACTGGGAAAGGGTCTCCAACGGCTGCGTGTGCAAGAAAATGGCCGACGCCCCCCAGCTTCCGGAGTGATTGTTCAACAGGATGACGACAACGCCGCTAAGATTGTAAACTTAAGCTAGAATGTGCTTGCTTTTTTTTTTTTTTTTATCTGTGTGGACACATTTACACTCAGGGTGAAATTCGAGTTACCTTCTTTACAGATTCTAGTCAGAGTTCCCAGTGACCAAATCATGTGTCATCAATCAAACATCGATCTTCACTGCCAAAAATCAATCAAACATCGATCTTCCCTGCCAAAAATCAATCAAACATCGATCTTCACTCCCAAAAATCAACCAAACATCGATCTGCATTTCCAAAATCAAACCCACGTCGATCTTCATTGTCAGAATAGTTTAACGAGGAAGTATTTACATTGTACAATCCATTCACCTATTGGCACAAATCTCCGTGTGTACCCTGTGGACATGAAAGGAAGTAGAGAATAATGTAATATAAAAATCAATTAAATTCGTGTGTAAGGAAGTCACGATGATACGCTGTGTTTCTTTGAATGAATCCTCTTTTCCGTTTCATTTATGTATTCTGATGTGAAACAAGTTTGTGAACGTTTGTGTGTACCTGTAAAGCACTATCTGATAACTCGCTCATCGTTCCATGCATTGTCATTACTCTACCAAGTGTCTTTCATTATGTATTTTTGATATTGTACCCGTTTGGACTCAGCAAACCTGCCATCAGTAAAGATGTTTTGTGATTTGTTTCGTATTTCATATTCCAACCATTTTGACTTAGCAAAATATGCTTTTATTTAGTTTCGTATTTCATATTGTAAATTGTTTTGACTTAGCAGATGTTTTATGATTTGTTTCGTATTTGAATTTGTAACCAATTTGACTTAGAAAAAAATGTGATAATAGATATGTTTTGTGATTCGTTTTGTTCCCCATTTATGCTGTCTCTTTTTATAATAATTTCATGTTCAATAAAATGAATCTCTCTTTAAAATTAGATGATGTTCAGAAATCAATTATTCAGTAGTGGACAATTAAGTCAAATGACTTCATTTTCGTCATCGTGAAGTTGAGAGTTGGATCTAAACGTCCATATATAGTCTAAAGTAAAATAACAGCGTGTGTGTTTGTGTGACGTAAAGAAGCCCTATTTGTACGAAGCAGAACAAGATTACTACACACAATGCTCGGTTCCTGGAATGCACCTGGATTATTGTGGTGTAGTTTATATTTTGACATTGATATCGATTACACTACCTTGACATAGTTTTCTTTTATAGGAATGCGGAAATATCGTATCTAGCGGGGTATTTAAACGCTAGATGTGCACCCTGCCTTACACACAGTCAGATGTTTGCATATGTATACGCTACATGTCACTTCCGTTTTGTTTAGCAGGAAGAAATCTAATATATATTAATATATATATATCTATAATTTCTATACTTTAAATAAAAGTTTGATCCGTCGTCTCTGAGATACAAGGAACTGTAGTGTCTTCGCGGTATTAGTGTGAGGACTTTGTTGACACGTTACACTGTTTAGATGATCTGATCGACAGGTAAAGTGATACGACAGGTACCCGTCGTCACCACTCAACAGCCAATGAAACACTGCTCCTCCACCAATAATATGATTCTTTTCAAAAATGTGCTGCTAAGTTTTTAGTCTGGAAAACAAACAAAAATCCCCTTTAATTCCATCATAAATCCGACGATTATACATATGAAGCCGTGTACTGTTGGTGAATGGATTGATGGTAAGCCGGTAGATGTTAAACTACGCTTGATTGGATGATTTGTCACAGCCGTATGTCTATCACACAACAAAGTTAATCCGAGTTACCTCGGGTAGAGGTGGGTTAATGCAGCAATTTCTCTTTGCGAAATGTGCAATGGCAAAACGTGCATGATACCTGGAAGGGTACTAGTGGATCCCACTAAGTGGGTACGAGGTTAAATACACAAAAATTACGTGCATGTAAAACATTAAAATGGCCAACGACACGAATTAGAGTGGATACGTTTGTAGCTATTTTGTACATCTTTTGTCATCTTTAGCCAATTTAATGTGAATTGTTACTAGCTTGAAATACGGATATGTTTTAATTGCAGTGGTAAAATTAGAAATTCATATCAAAATTAAGGATTATCTCCCTCAGGCATGCTGATCCTTCGAGTTTTTGGCCCAACTTTTTGGCACTACATTGATCACTTTTACAGAGTTTTACGTTCATGTTTCGGATTTCCAACATTTCGGTTTGAGAATCACTGAAGAGACATAATTTGTCGAAATGCGCATCTGGTGCATAAAAATTGGTACCGTACATGATTATATTTTATAGGAGTAGCCTACGAAGGGTGAAAAATCGGCCCTGTAAAATGGTAAAAATTAAGTGAAATTTCACAAACAAATTATTTTCTGCACAAACGATAGTCTAGGTATGATGGTTTATCAGGGTGGTAAAATTTATGGAGTTTTGCATTGATATATCTAAGATCTAATACCCCAAACATCACGAAATACAATAAAATGCAAGAATTCGCTTAAAATCACCTCGTTTTAGTGGTGAACTACGAAAATTCGATATATAGCACAGGCTTGGACCAAGAAGATGACAAAAATTTGAACCTCCCTGGAATCATATTTGAACTGACAAAAAATAAAATTGGTCCAAGCCTGTGCTCTATAACGAATTTTCGTATTTCATCATAAAAATATGGCGATTTTAAGCAAATTCTTGTATTTTATGATTTTTCATGATGTTTGGGGTATTAGATCTATAGATACACCAATGCAAAACTCCAAAAAAAAAAATTATCACCCTGATAATCTATCATACATGGGCTATTATTTTTGCAGAATAAAATTTGTTGAAATTTCACTTTTTGGGGCAGATTTCCACCCTTCGTGGGCCTACTCCTTTCATGATGTTTGGGGCATTAGATCTATAGATACATGACCATGAAGCTTCGCCCTACCCTGATCCTACTGAAGCTTCGCCCTACCCTGATCCTACTGAAGATTTATTGCTAATTAGTAGCTATATTCACACAGTGAATTTGAATATGGAATTTAGGCACACACCATGAAACTTTCAATTTTTGTTACCCTTTACCCACATCGTCGCAATCCACAGATTTATAGTTTTCATTTTAATATTTGGCCCCGTGGGGTTGAGTGATTGATTATTTACTGTTTTACGTCCCACTCGAGAATATTTCACTCATATGGAGACGTCACCATTGCCGGTGAAGGGCTGTAAAAATTAGGCCTATGCTTGGCACTCAGGGCCTTTGAGCAGGGAGGGATCTTTTTCGTGCCACACCTGCTGTGACACGGGGCCTCGGTTTTTCGGTCTCATCCGAATGACCGCCCCATTCAGTCGCCTCTTGCGGCACGCAAGAGGATGCTGGGGACCTATTCTAACCCGGACCCCCAAGGGGCGACGACCCGGGTTAAGGGATACTGAGAACCTTTTTTGCCCCGTGGGGACCCGGGTTAAAAAAGGTTCTCAGTAACCCTTGCTTGTCGTAAGAGGCGACTGAAAAACCGCGGTCTCTTGTCACGTACAGCAGGTGTGACACAATAAAGATCCCTCCCCGCTCAAAGGCAATGTGCGCCGAGCATAGGCCTAAATTTGCAGCCCTTCAACGGCAAATAGTGACGACTCCATATGAGTGAAATATTCTAAAAAGGGACGTTAAACAATATACAACCAACCAACCATTTTAATATTTAGGGTTTTTCCCCCCTTTAGACAGGCCGTCCGCAGAGTCGGTGACCCACGGGTGCTTCTTATCGATTCTCTCCGAGCTTGTTGACTCAAAACAGTGGTTTGCGACGATGGGCCTCCTGTTCTTTCCAGAATTGTTGATGCATCTGTTTATGTTTGGTAGAACATGTGTCAGACAACCGGCACATCTGTAATTTGTGCAGAAAATAATTTGTTGAAATTTCATTTTAATTTTGACTATATTACAGGGCTGATTTTCACCCTTCGTGGGCCTACTCCTTTGTCCCGAGCTCGAGGAAGGGCAGAGTCTTCCCGAAAATTGTTCGTGTCGGTGGTAATATTAGTGCTTTATACAGGTGTTTCCCACCCTCACCAATATCTTCAGCACACTTCAAAAAGAAAAAATATTTATTATTTCAACATATGGACAGTTACTTTAAATGTTGATTGATTATTTGTTTGTTTTTCGCCCCGTTGAGAATATTACACTCATATTGAAACGTCACCACTGCCGGTGAAGGGCTGCAAATTCAAACCTATGCTTAACACTTATAAATGGCTTTTACCAGTGAAGGTTCTTTTGCGTGCTACACCTGCTGCGACACGGAACCTCCGTTTTTAAGGTCGTATCCGAAAGACCCGACATTCTCACCTCTAAATGCCGAGCTCTTGGCGAAGGAGCAATCACTACCTATTTCAACGTCACAGGTTTGGCGCGGATGAGCATGTTAATAATATTGTTGACAAAGCCTTTCCTTGGAGAAAACCCATCTCTTTACAGAACGTTCCCTGATTTGATTCTGACTATCGTACGATGATTGGATTATTTCTGATACTTTACAGTTTATTCCTCGGTTAATCCTCGGTTAATCGATTTACTCCACACGACCCCCTATTCACAGAAAATATTTATTGCGCAAAGTTTGTAAAACATTGATTTTATCAGCTGTGTGGAGACCAGGTCTTAATGAACGCGTATGATTTTCATGGTCCATCGTATCCCTCTGAACTTTGTGGACGGGAGATTACGGGTTCGAACCCCGCTCGTGCCATAGCTGCATCAAACGCAAGACACAAATATACATATGTAGGTAGTGGTTGCTTCTTCACCATACGCTCGGCATTTAGAGATGAGAATCACGGGTCTTTCGGATATGACCTGAAAAATCAAAGGTTCCGTGTCGCGCCAAGTGGTTTGGCACGTTTTAAAAGAACCCCACTGCTAACGGCTCTTTTAAACTTGGTTGTTGGAGAACTATTTTGCGTTTAAACACTTTTTTTTAAAAAAAAGTTTAAGCCAAATTATAACAAATAAGTTATTTGATTATTTCTTTTTTAAATTATTTTAACAAAGTAAAGAAAACACTTTCACAAGTAGAGTTTTTTCCAATTTTTTCCAATGTTTTAACAAAAAATCTTGTTATAAAAACGGAGAGTTGACAAGGAATGTAAAGGGAGAGAAAGGACCGACAACTCTGTGCAAGAGAATGCGGTCGTACAGGTAAGTAGTCTAGATCATCCTGACGTTTGTGTATACACCGATTCTCCACAAACGGTTTGTGGCGTATACACAAACGTCGGGATGACCCAGACGTACATGAAGTTTAGATTGTAGTGTTTCACCTACAACTTCAATTTTTTTCCAATACATTCTTCAATGTGAAGCACCTGAGGATGCATGCACACAGATATCACTACTCATCGCCCTAATACTCTTGAGGAGAAATATCTTTAAATTTTCCTCCTAAATACTAGTATTCCCATGCATTGAAAAACTTTCAATGTTATCCCTATTGTGGTTCCATCCTACCCTTAGGGACATTGATTTCAACAAATCTGATTCTGCACTACCCGGGGTTGACTACGCATTAACAAGACTAATTATAGCTCAGATGTTCCTTATAGAAGATAGTAAAACTTTGATCCTGTAATTGTGGTCACATTAACATAAGGAACCACATATCAAACAATCGTGACATTGTCCTCCCCTATATACAATATATTTCAATATAAAATTGGACTTCACTTTAACCACCGAGGTCACGATTTGTGAACAACTGCACGATGCTTGCATATCAAGGCCTTTTGTTGTTTTGTTAGTTTTTGGTCCCGCTGAGAATATTTTCGGCTCATATTGAGACGTCACCAATGCCGGTGATGTGGAAAGTTGAAGAAGCTTGCAAATTTTAACCTATGCTTAGCCACTCATGGCTTTTAGCAGTGAGGGTTCTTTTACGTGCCAAACATGCTGCGACATGGGACCTCCGTTTTTAAGGCCATATCCGAAAGACCCGTGATTCTCACTTCTAAAAGTCGAGCTATTGGCGAAGGAACAATCACTACCTATTTTAACGTCTTAGGTTTGACGAGGCATTTGCGTGCTCGGGGCTCGAACTCACGACCTCCCGATCACGAGGCGATAGATCTACCACTGAGCCACCGCGCCGGTCCTGTTGTTCCTGAGAAGACTTGAAGATATCAACAGAATTTCCCCCAAATCTTTGCTGCTATTGTGACTTAACCTTACCTGGGAGAGGGGGTTAATATCAACAATTTCTTAAAGAAGCGTTCACTTTGATTTGTCTTTTCTTGTCCATTGGTTCTTGAAAAGATTTTAAAAGATGCCACCATAATTTCACTATTTTGTTTTATTATCTCCCCTTTGAAACGGATGTGGTACTTCATCTGAACAACTTTGAAGTTCAACGTACCCAAATGGTGCTTTTTACCAAGTTTAGTTGAAATTGGTCGAGTGGCTCTGAATAGGGATACAAATTAGTGGAGGAATGGATAGATAAGGAAAGCTCCCTGGAACTATTAAGGCTTACATAATCTTAAAAAAATATACATGCACTTAACAAAACACAGAAATTGTTTTTCTGTTATAAATGGAATTAATCCCTCTTTATGATTTGTCAATACGTCGTTAAGAATCAAATATTGCCCCACAGCGTTTGTTTCATTTTAATTTTTCTTTTCCAATTGTGTCTTGTATATTATCAGTCTGACTTTTGCCTGGATCTTTAAAATAATTTTGAAACTAGTTTGCAGTGGCGTATCTTCCTATGAAGCACGAAAGCATGTGCTTCCACATTGTTGCGGTAAAAAAAATGGAATAATTTTAATTAAGTTAACTAAAATTAGATTTTAATTTTCAAAAAAATAAAAAAAAAAAAAGAGAGAGAGAAGAAAAGAAATAGATATTTGGTCGAAAATGCTGAATACTTGTAGTATATAAAATCTTTTTTAAGATAAAAGGCACATGGGGGTAAGATGCAATATGCTGCCCCCTTAATTTTATTTTAAACAAAAATAATCATCAATTAGATTAAATGCATTTTTTACACGTATTTACTCTAGTTATAACAACTAATGTGCTTCTGAACTCTGTCAAAGTTTTATCTGAAACTAATTAGATTCGACTGTATATCTTCTTTCAATTTAGATACATCGAATTTAAGTAGTTTTTAATTAATAAAGCTTTCAAGGAATGAGATGTGGTCTAGATCATTTTCTTGGGGGCCTTATGGCGGTCACCAAACCCCCTGCCCTTTCTGCTTCCATATTCATCATGTTTTCTTTCTCTAGAGGTGAAAAATCTCTTTTTTGTCCTGGAATGTGCTAGTATAACCCAGAATGTGTTCACATTAAGTGAAGTTACTTCAATTTTATAGCGAGTCACAATTAACTCAATAGGCTTTGGGGGTCGGGTTGCTAGTGTTCAAATTACCAAAAATTCTCATAACAACAACGGTTCTCATAAAGATGATTAAAATGCATGTTTATAAGGATCTTTTATTAAGAAGCTTAGCATACTTTAGCACAAAGGAACTTGTGCTAAGATGCATTCATATTGTTTTATCCCGGCTACCTACAACAAAGGAAGAGAACCTTGAGATGAAACGACAAAACTGGGATTTTAGAATTTTGAACTCCCTTCCTTCTGCCATTGTTTTCTCTTCTTCACCCCTCCTTTTTAACCTGTGATAAAATGATCAAAAATAAGTAAATGTCCATCTTAAAATATTTCTTCCTTTTATCAAATTAATAATCCGTACATTGATTTGCTGTCGAATTACCTCCCTTGCCGTTAGCCATATTTTAGCCAATGAAATGAACGGAAATCTCAACGTCATGCATTCTTCCACCAATCACAGTAGAGAGGAAGTGTTAAACCAAAGGTTTGTAAAGTATATATTTCAACACGACGAAGATCATAATAGCGATTTATATATAGGTTTTCTAATTCTTTGAAGTAGATTAAACTAAAGGGTGTATGCTATGCACATGTACTTAATTCCAAAGAATTTACATCAAAATTACAATGTTTTGGTTCGTATTCATACAAGAAAATAGGAACGCCCTGCTTGTTGGTCATCAGATGTAATTACATTTCATTTGATAAGGTAACACTTAGTTTAACTCAATTCATTATGCATACTAGATTTGATTTAGTATGTTTCATTTTCATGTATACAAAAAAATCAATTTCATCATATCATATATTTATTTAACAACGGTTAAATTGCTGCCAAAAGAGAATTCCATCCCAGACTACGCCCCCCCCCCCCCCCCACCATCCGCCGAGCTGGCATAGCAGTGCTGGATAATTCAGGAGTCAATGTACCATTCTCTCGCAATATGTTCCTTACTGCAACACGAGGCTTCTCTGCCCAGGGATGCTTCTAGCGGTCAAAGAAGCGTTTGGAATCGATTAGGCAAATGTGACGTCCGTATAATATATATAAGCACCATGCCGACGTGACGTCACACTCGGGCGTCCTGATCGTGAGTGGTCCCAACTCTGCTGAAAGCGTCCCCATAAAGCATACAATATACAGTATTAATATGAGCTCCAAACTGTCTTGTCTCTTTACTTTGAGATCAGGGCCCAGTTGCACAACGTTAGTTAAGTACTTCCCATAACTCATTAACTAACTTTTGTGCCACTGGGTTCTGCACGCTAAGCCCACCTTATCTCAATGGTACGGTATCCAGTGCCACCTACCCCCACACATGCTTCATACTTGAATATTTTATTGAACATAGACATTAACGAAAAACTAACAACTCAACTGTATGCACAAACAAGAGGATTTCAGCTTCTTCGTCGTCAACTTTCCATATTTATGTAGCAACATTCCATCATCACCTGTATAATTATGGTGTGTATGTCTCTCAACTTATTCGATACACAAGAGCTTGTTCTGCGTATAATCAGTTAATATTGAGGCAGGCAACGTACAAACAAGTTGTTGTAGCAGGAGTTTCTACAGTCACATAAATAGGAAGCATTTCGCAAATTATGTGGTCATCATAACGATCTAGTTTGTCGGTATGGCCTGTCATTTGGGTAAAATGCTGGCTGGTGTGTTTAATAGCAATTGTTAAGCCGTTTTTCATACACTATTACTCCGTGTACCTGATCAAAATCAATGGACTCACGGCGGATGTGACCAGTCGACAGGGGATGCTTACATCTCCTAGGCACCTTATCCCACCTCTGGTGTATCCAGGGGTCCGCGTTTGCCCAACTCTTGTTTTCTATTTGGGACTTACGCGATTGGTCACTGTTCGCTATCTTTGCCTTTATATTCAAAAATGTACCTAATGAATTGATTGCCCAAATCTGTCGCATCTACTCTACTTTACAAACAGCATGGACAAGCTGACAATCAGAAGATAGGATCCTAGTCACGTACATTCCGCAGTTAATGAGATGTCACATTCCGCAGTTAATGAGATGTCACTGCATGACCATCTTCCTTCAGTGCAAAGAAAACCAATGGACAGGGTGTGACTTGTTCCCTCTTATCATTCCGCTCTCGACAGTACTCCGAGAAAATATTTGTACCCATTCTGTCTGTCAATAAACGAGTGGCTGCGGTTATTGAAGAATCTCTAATAGCATCCTTATGTAGACTGCCCAGAAGTTTGACGGATATGGCAGTAAGGACCCTTTACCTAATGGAGGGTTCAAAATATAATCAAACCTCAGATGTCAGTTATGCAAAATATAGCTCAGACACAGTCCTGTTACGGGTCGTAGTCACTAAATATTGGAAAATCTTTCCTGCGAAACAAATAACTGCATTTATCTCATCAGTTGGATGTCTGTTAGAAACAATATGTTCATGGACAAACAACATACAAATTACATGAAAAGTAAAGGTCAAAAATAAAATGTATTACTATACGACACAGGGTCTTATCGTGGTATACCCATAACCAGATGTCTAACGTTATGGTTCAGACAAACTTTGTTAGAGAAGAATTCACACTAGAATAATGTAAACCCCCCCCCCCCCCTTTGGGAGAGAGGCAAAATATTGTAATGTGTACCAGTCACCCATCCAGGTGCTGATCACGCTCGCTGTTGCTTAACTTGCGTGATCAAGAGAGACACTCTACCTCATCGCCAGAAAAGCTAGCTCTCTAACGAGGCAGAATAAGTTCCTTCTTATCTGATTGTTTCGCACCTGTTCAGCAACAGTATTTGCCGTCCTCGACGAAAACGACTGTTGTCCCCGATGAAACCACTTCCGTACATAGAAACAAAGTGCCAGAGCTCTACAGAGACTCTACCTGAAACAAGTTTCCCGCTAAACATCAGAGTCATTACGCTGCCACCAATTTGTAACGTGTACGTGGTCATCCATCGAGGGACTGACCACGCTCGCCGCTGCTTAACTTGCGGGATCAAGAGAGACTCTACCGCATCGCCAGAAAAGCTAGCTCTCTAGCGAGGCAGTATATAAGTGCCTATTATACTGTCCGCTACACTTCATTCCTCTCAGGGAAGCTTCGTCCCGAAGCTTGGCATGGGTCCTCTCTGAATGTTTGGCACTGTTCAGCAACAGTAAAACCGTTCCTGACGACATCCACCCCGGACGAAACCACGTCTGTACATGAACACTAATATACGTCCCAGAGCTCCTCAGACTCTACCTGGAGCAGGTCTCCCGCTAAACATCAGAGTCAATACACTGCCACCAATTTGTAACGTGTAGAGGTCATCCATTCAGGCGCTGACCACGTTCACCGTTGATTAACTTGCGTAATCAAGAGAGAGACTCTACCACATCACCAGAAAAGCTAGCTCACTAGCGAGGCAGTATAAGTGCCTTTTATACTGTTCGCTACAATATCAATTGCCTAGGTCAAAAGACAAAGCATTCTATTCTATTATTTGACTTTTATATCTATTGCATTAATTAAGCAATGAATTATAGTTTATGGGAAAGGATGTAGTCTCATAACTGCAACGGTGTGTGCATACAAATTGAATAACGCGCGTTAGCGCGTTATGAAAATTTGTTGCACACACCGTTGCAGTTATGAGACTACATCTTTCAATAAATCATAATTTATTGCTTATATTTACATTCTTAGAAAATGCATTGTTTGTGCTTTTATTGTATATGATTTAAACTTTCCGCTCAATCCTTTGGGGAAGTAGCGGTTCATGGAACAGCCATTAGGTAAGTATTGTTACGTCACAATGAATGTACAGGAAAAAAACAGCAATGTGACATTTACGCACTCATGATGTCATATCGTACCACGACAAAAAGGAGTGCAAAATTAAAAAAAAATTAATAACCCAAGTATTTAATTATTTTTTTCTTGAAAATAAAACATCAAATTGTCAACAGTTTTATACATTTTCAATCTAAAGAGTTCTATATAACATATTTTAAAACCTTGTAAGTAGTTCTTGTATTCATACCCCAAAACCAACTTTGGTGATTCGGTCTTTGCAGTTATAGGCACATATCATCAAAATATTTATAGGGAGATAAAACAGGTAAATGTAAATATAACCTCATGGCAAACAGTCCATCACCATTATTATCAAACACTTTTATTCCATCGTTTTCAAGCTTTTAAGTTTGAATACAGAATATAACTGAAAAGGAATTGAAATCTTGACTCTTTTTTTATGAATGTATCAAAATGCATTCAAGTACATGTAATTAAAAGCACAATCAATTACAGATACATCCAATTACATGTACTTGATGAAAATGTATTTCGATGCAGCTAGAAACAACAAGATGGATCTAGCAGGTTGAGAGGTTTCGAGGAGCGGTGCCTGGGGAGGATCCTAAGATTAGATGGGAACACAATTAGAGAACAAATGGAACACAATTACAGAACGAATGGAACACAATTTAGAGAACGAATGGAACACAATTACAGAACGAATGGAACACAATTAGAGAACGAATGGAACACAATTAACAGAACGAATGGACACCGAATGGAACACGCAATTAGAGAACGAATGGAACACAATTAGAGAACGAATGGAACACAATAGAGGACGAACGAGGAGATCTGGAGGAGAACCGGCTTCAACAACATCGTGCTGGAGGTGAAACGTCGTCGCTGGATCTGGCTTGGACACATTCTCCGCATGAAGACGCGGCACCTTCTCGAGGCCTTGACCTGGGCGCTTCCAGGGAAGCGAAACAGAGGTCGTCCCCTCTGGACATGAAGATGAACAGTGGAGATGACAGAAACTGGAAAGCCTTGCATGAACTGCACCGGCTCGGCCGGCTGGAGGACTGTTGTAGATGCCTAATGGGGCTCAATATGTCTCCCCATTTCCCCAAACTGAAAGTGCCCCAGTTACTACCCCCTCCCTTAAATATACTGCATGGTATGGAAGACAAAGCACGAGCAGGAACATAAACATAAATGGCATTTTGTGCACTGAGAAAAAAGATAGAGAAAATATTCAAAATCGATGTGATCAACGTCATTGTTGTATATGTTACAAATGCTAAGGTATCCGTAGATGTACATAACACTACTTTTTGATCCACTGTAATTGTAGGAAAATTTAAGATCCTTGCTACATATATCAAGTTTCTTAAAAATCGTATCAGTAGTTTCAGAGGAGTTGCGCTGACAAGGTTATTTATGAGGATTTAAGACAACAAGACAAATTTCTAGGTTCAAACGGGCATAATTCTGACAAAAATTTGAGGATCAAAATTTTTTGGCAATATGCACAACTACATATGATGTCCTTGCTAAGTTTTGTAAAAAATTAGATCAGTGGTTTCAGAGGAGTTGCGCTGACAAACTTTGTGACGGACGGACAGACACATGGACCTACGGACAGGCCAAAAACAATAGGTCTCCCCACCAAAGTGAGGGGGAGACATAATAAGGAACATCTTTCTTATGCAAGAGATGTGATCTGAATGACCTTGACCTATTCAAAATAACCTATAAAGATCTTAAAACTTTTGTCTCAAGGAACATTTGTGTTTAATCATGAATGTATAAGGGTTAACAGATATGAGCTCGGACGGACGCATACCAACTACATGCTCCCCTAAATTTTTCGACGAGCATAATAAATGCTCCCCAAAATTGTAATAATAGACTTCAACATAAAAGGTAAAGGTAAAATAAAATGGCACGTTACTAATCTTATCATGGTGTACCTACATAACAAATAGTCCTATCCCGAGATCCGATTTCCATAGCGTGCAGGTAAGACAGAAATAATGATGGGCGGAACATTTTCAGGAGGTTTTGAATCGACCTCCTCCATTAGGAGTTTCTACATATCTCCAGCAGAAGAACAACTCCCTATCAACACGAACCGACCTGCCAAAGCAGGAACCGTCAAGGTCATCAAGTGTTTGTAAAAGTACAAGGCAGCAGACACAGACGAGATCCCCCCGGGGGTTGATTGATTGATTGTATTCTCAAGAAGGACGCAAAACAATATACAATTAATCAACCCCCGATTCCCCACCCGGAAGCACTCAGAACAGACCTAGCAGCAAGAGAAGCGATGTTACAGCCCCTACTACAGAAGATCTGGGAACAAGATTAAGTGCTTGTAGAATGAAAGAAACCGGGGAAAGAAAGGTCATATAGTCAAGCTGCCGAAGAAATGATATCTATCACAATGTAATAAATGGTGATCACGCTGCGATCCATTCCAAGCAAGGTCCTGTGCAGAGTGATGCTGGATAGGCTGAAAGATGCCTTGGATAAGAAGCCCAGACCAGAACAGACAACATTCCGCCAAGGGACATCATGCACTGATCACATTGCCACCCTCCGCATCATCATAAAGCAATCCAACGAATGGCAATCCCCTCGGGGGATTCACTTTCAAGTTCATCAGAATATTTCAGCAGCTGTACGAAGATTCAACATGTCGTCATCCACAGTGACAGATTATATGTAATACTTCCATTTCCCATGAAGCAAGACTGCATGTTATCACAAACAATCTTCCTGATCAAATGGTTATGGATTGGATCATGCGACAGACCACTATGGACAACAACACGGGCATACAAAGGGGACATTCACCAAGCAAACAAAAAGATCTAGACTGCTGCTGATAATGACCTTCTTTCCAACAAACAACACGCCCAGATGAAATTAAACTACTCGTAACTTGTCAAGGGAGCCGAGAAGACCAGCTTGAATTTCAACAAAGAGAAGACTGAGGTACTGAGAATCAACAAGCAACAATACCCATTACAGTTCCACGGGGAGAACATCACTGAAACAGACCGCTTCGCATATCTTGGGAGCGTGATCAGCAAAGACGAAGGAGCAAATGATGATATCAAGAGTCGCATCAACAAAGCCAAGCACGCATTCAACACTCAAAACAAGATTGAGATCTTCAACAACGACGTGAAGGCATTCCTTCTTTATGGATCTGAGACCTGGAGAGTGAACAACACCAACTCCAACAGACTCCAGGCATTCATTAACAATGCCTACGCCACATCACGAACATCAGATGACCTGAAAAGACCTCCAACGCCACCCTGTGGGAAAGAACCAACCAGATTCCCATCAGTCCAAAAATCCAGAAACGTAAGTGGAGTTGGATAGCACATACACTGCAAAGATAAATTAGCTTACAAAATCGCCAAGCAGGCACTCCACTGGAATCCCTCAAAATAAGTTGGAAGGCCGAAGCAAACACGGAGATTGATTGATTATTTATTGTTTTACGTCCCGCTCGAGAATATTTCACTCATATGGAGACGTCACCATTGCCGGTGAAGGGCTGCAAAATTTAGGCCTATGCTCGGCACTCAGGGCCTTTGAGCAGGGAGGGATCTTTTTCGTGCCACACCTGCTGTGACACGGGGCCTCGGTTTTTCCGGTCTCATCCGAATGACCGTCCCATTTAGTCGCCTCTTACGACACGCAAGGGGATGCTGGGGACCTATTCTAACCCGGCAAACACGGAGAAGATCGGTAGACGATGAGGTGAAGGCAGTCGGAATGACGTAGGAATGACGTGGGCACAGCCGAGGACAGCCCAGAACCGGGTGCGAAGGCGTAGTTGTGTTTGCTCCCCCGGGGAGATTACAGGGACAAGTCAAGTAAATTAAGAGACCATAATTTTCGGTTTTGGTGAGAGGGCCAATTGCTTATTGTACATGCAAACAGTTTAAACGCTTGTTATCCAGGAATAAGATACATATACTAATATATATAATTTGCATTTTCAATACATGACCATGAAGCTTCGCAAGTACTGAATATCCATTGCTAATTAGTAATTAATTATATTCACGCAGTGAATTTGAATATGGCGTTTTGGCACACACCATGAAACTTACAATTTTTGTTACCCTTTACCTACATCGTCGCAATCCACAGATTTATCGCTTTCATTTTTTAATATTTAGAATTTTGACACTTTTCCCTTAGCCAGGCCTTCCGCATAGCCGGTGACCCATGGGTGCTTCTTATCGATTCTCTCCGAGCTTGCAGACTCAAAACAGTGGTTTGCGACGATGGGCCTCCTGTTCTTTCCAGAATTGTTGATACATCTGTTTATGTTTGGTAGAACATGCGTCAACCAGCAACAAACGCATCGTCATTTAGGAAAATCATTGCTGCAGTGAATCTAAATAATCTAATAAATTGTTATCTAGAGTATAGAATGTTGAACACCCGGTTGAACAGAGTGGGTTGGGTTATTATAGTTTTTTCCCCAGGATGGCTATTTTCGTCCCTTGCATTGATGAGGATGTTATTAATGATCAAACTTATCTTCGCAAGCCAAGTGTCCGATTCGCTTACTGTCATCTCTCCCTTGGCAGATTTAGTTTCTAAGCCTTCAAAATATCGTGCTTT
>CAJDSM010020290.1:9851-43558 GCA_903981925.1 Ostrea lurida
AGAGGGTGGTAAGGAGGGAGGGTGAGGAGAGGGTGGTAAGTAAAGAGGGAGGGAGAGGAGAGTGAGGGACGAGGATGAGGAGAGGGTGGTGAGGAGGGGGGGAGAGGGGGGAGAGGGGGGAGAGGGGGGAGAGGGGGGAGAGGGGGGAGAGGGGGGAGAGGGGGGAGAGGGGGGAGAGGGGGGAGAGGGGGGAGAGGGGGGAGAGGGGGGAGAGGGGGGAGGGGGGGGAGGGGGGGGGGGAGAGGGGGGGGGGGGGAGAGAGGGGGGAGAGGGAGGAGGGGGAGGGGGGAGGAGGAGGAGAGGGTGGTAAGGAGGGAGGGTGAGGAGAGAGTAGTGGGACATGGAGGAGAAAGTGGTGACACAGGGAGAAGGGAGGGGTGAGGAGAGAGGGTGAGACAGGAAGGTTAGAGGGAATATGAATGCTTAATTTCATTTGCGATCCCAAGCCAGATGCTCTTAACCCGCCTTTTCATTTTCTTGTTCATTGTTTACCATACCAAATGTGTCGTACACTAGTGCTCATAAAATTACATTAGCCGTCAGGTCCCCTTGTATCTGGCTTTAATGTGGCCATAGACCCCTTTTTGTACTGCAACACTCGTTGTTTACAATATCCGATTTATCTTCCACTGTAATGTATGGCGGTTTATTTGTGCTGTTTTGTCTTTTCATTATTTTAGGATGAAAAGACGCAGACTGTCTTTCATTCGTCTTAATGCCCCAAAATAACGAAAAGATGACGGAACAACGAAATAATTAAATGTCAAAATAACGAAAAGATGACGGAACGACGAAATAATTAAACGAGAAGACGATATCGATAATTTCAAAATAACAAAAAGATGACAGACAGAACGCCGGAACAATTTGGACGAGAAGACGATACAAAAAAGTTAGTCAACAGTTCACAGTCCAGAAATCACAAACACGTCTAATCTAGATCACCACCCCCAACCCCAAATAAAACTGGTACAAGCAAAAACTTACACCTTTTATTATTGATATTGTGCTGAAAACATTTCTAGTTTCCTGGCTCGAAGACGGTGTTCTGTAATACATGATTTAAGATTCTCAGTGAACACATGTAAGCGGACAGTAAGCCCTTAAACAAGGAAATGAAGCCTTCAGGATATCATATCATTACTGCTAAAATATTGTAGTGGTACCACCCCATGATTCCGAGTTCCACGTTCGAGTCTATCCTTTTCTGATAAAATACTAAATAGTATGATCTTTTTTGACACCAGATTTCATAAAAATAGGAGGATTTACGTGCCACGTTTCCTTCTGAGTGACACAGGTTCTAGTTTGAATCCATACGCGCTACTCAGACCAATGTCATAAACCGGGTACTCGGCTATAGGCCTGGGCTGCGTTCAAGATCGTAGCGGCTACGTAGGGCTCGGTGGCGCTACGATCTTGAACGACATGCTTAGTCTAGCCCTATGTAGAGATTAACAACGCTTAATTTCATAAAAGTGCGTTCAAGATACCTAGATTTTCATAGCCTGCACCGCTACTATTCTGACCAAGGCACATGGCCTGCTCTCGCGCGTAATCCCGGTAGCGGTCCCAACAACCGCCAACATAAACTTACGCTCTTCCTTCATCCATAGCTGATTTTGTTTTGAATGCTGAATCCCATCTTCGCGCCAAGCGGTTTTCGGTCCACTCGCTCCCTTAAACCCTCTGTATAACTAGCATTGGGGACGCACCCAGAACAACCACGATACACCGCGCACCCGAAAAACAACAACACCCATAGACAGCACACACATATGCCGAGAATGGCTGAATCCACGATAGCTCTTTATTATTTCAAACCAAGTTTTGAAGCTCTGTCATCCAGTATTGCAGAATTCGTTCAGTAAGGGTCTTCTGAGCGCACCTTGGCACCCCCAAAATAGTGACTATTGCCTTTGTTTGGGTCAGCTTCTGGAAGGAGGTTTTGTGTGTTGAGCTCCTCAAACAGCCATTAGTGACACACATAATGGACTTTCATTGATGATCGATTTTTAAAGTTCCAGATATTTATTTCAGGGACGAAAAGACGACAGTCAAGAAGTTACATATCATAGTCAAGCGAAAAGGCGGCAAATTTTTTGAATTTAGCAAAGCGAAATGAAGAAAAAGGCGACAGAGCGCAAAGCGAAGAGACGATAAGTTTTTGTCGTCTGTTCATAGGTATTCTGACGTTTTTTTTTCGTTATTTCGGACGAAAAGGCGACATCCATACAAATAAGACGCCATACTGATGAGAAAAACATGATATTTTGCTTATTTGCTGAAACGTGTCTATTAATTTAATCATTGATAACGTTTTCTATGAAAACATTTGAGAGTTTTTGAATATGTGCCTTAATTCTTCTATATATACCTTAGCTTCCTGGAAATTATAATGCATAAATCGTGAAATGGTCACTTGTGAATATGCTATGCAAAGTAGGAATTTACATACTAGTACTAGTATCTGCCAAAGACAGAAAGTAATTCAGTTATATACTTAAAGGAAATAAATCGTCAAGAGTGCAAAGTTCTTACAGCTCGTGCTCCACACTTACAATGGCGTCCACGTTTCAAGCCCAAGGTCGATCTCACTGCCAGACAAAAGTACTTTTAGGTTGATACAAGCACTTCATTAGGAGAAGAAAATTCAAAGCTTCTTAACTTACTCTTATTTTTTGCTGCGCGATTGAAAATCAAGACTGTCACATTTCTGCAAGGTGTCATGTTGATAAGCTTAGTGCAGAATGCCTCATAAATAAACAAAGTTTGGATAGGTTCTGCCATTTCTGGAATGTGGAAACGAATATATACGTGTATGGTATTTAGAACCCGATGCTACTTTTGTAACAGAGTGAAGAAATTAACTGTGGCGGATCAGAATTTTCTGAACCGGGGGGAGATGGGGATCCATGGGGAAACTACTGAGTTCTATAGCTAACACAGTAAATTGTATATATTTTATTGTTTGTTTGTTTTTTGTTTTTTTTCTTTTATTTTACATTTTAATATATTTTGAAATGGATCATATTGGAGTATGGTGACGTGCGAGCGGCGCTGGATCCGCCACTGATCCAAAGACATGCATATCTGTATTACCTAAACCACATACCACTTAGTACAAGTGACAAGTTTGGAGGGTTACATTTATCACTCAGTACAATGCCAATACTATTTCGTCCATGTGTAAAGGTAAACAAGGCAGGATTGTCATAACCTACATTTTAGTCATGGTAAGCATAGCTCGTGTTTGCAACAGAGTTTTTTTTTAATAATAAGAATCAATTACTTCATTTGAATATTTTATTTTCAGTCTTTCAATTCACTACCACAGGAACCTGGATTATCAATGATTAACAATTTATCCTCCTCAATACATAGGTATATGCTTTTTGAAAGTAAAAACAAACAAACACACAAACAATTTTAAAAAAAACACCACTTTTTTAAAAATCAAACTATTGTAAACAAAACCAAACAAGACAAACGAACAAAAAAAAAACCAAACAAACAAACAAAAAACCAAACAATTTAAGCAGACACACAAAAACCAACTAGAAACAAAAAGGTAATTCTGTTAGTCTTTGAAAGAAAATCAATCGAGACACAGTTCGGCCATACAAATCCAATGGTTAGTACTTACTATGAATGGGAAATAAGACAGGACAGTTTTTGATTGATGGTGCGACGCTGCGCCCCGCCCCCCTCGAGCTCTAATCTGACGACCAACTGACAGGTGCAATGTAAAAGAAAAGTTAATCCACGCGCAGGAACCGGTGACAGTGTGTGGATTATTTCCTGTTCCTCCAAGAGAACTGTCAGATTCAATGTAAGTCCTATTTTCATTGACATTTTCTCATGAAACTTCGTTTTCGTCCAATATCCTACATAGGATATTGTATAATCTCCAGGGGAATAGCGCGAGAACATAAAAAAGAATTGATCTGCCATTGATTACCAATCTTAATTTATTTTCCCTGTAATGTAAGACGTGTATAACTTGGTGAATAGAGTTTTGATGTAATGATAACAGCGAAATGTACACTATCAGCTGATCCATTTTTATTTTGACATTTAGTTTGATTGAATAACAACAGACAATCAAATTATCATCCATGGTTGACTTATACCAAGAAACAGTTAAAGGAAATGCCAAAATTAAAATGCATAAAAAGCGTTATCTTCTTTGAGGTAAACCAACAAACTATGACAAGCATCCTGCTCAGAAGACAACGATCACAGCAATAAAGACCCATTTCCTTGTGTATCGATGCACAAAGTGTAACTTAAACGATACATTAATGAAGATGACGGCTTCTTAACATTTTTCTATCTCTCTCTTTCTCTTACTTTAAATTAATTCACACTATAAATTTCACTGATATATTTATACATCCGTTTAACATGGCAACTACGTGACATCATAAATCATTTACAAAATTACATGTACATATGTACAACCTCCCGGTAATTATACAGTATTATGTAAGCTTTGATATTCCTTTTAATTTCCCGTCTATTTCGATGCCTCTTTTTTTATTTTTTTGATTGTACACCAAAATAGGTTTCCTCTGACATGGCAGCAATTCGACACACGGCGTTTTAACCCCTGTCTCTATTCAGATCGGTGACGGGTTTCATGCCTATTGCTTTTGCTACCTTTTTATCACACCTTGACTGTCGAGCGCTGACAGATGACCTAGTTGCTGTTTTGCATCATGAAAACTTCATTGGTCGCGAAACTTACGTCCGTTTGAACATCGGGACATTTCCGGTTTCGTCTTTTACTCAAGGTGCGTGTTGCGGAACGAAATAACCGTATGAAGTTAATTAGGCGTATTATTGCACTATAATAACATAATTTTCATTGTATTTTAAGCTTTATCCATAATGTAGTTAGGAAAAGAAAAGCAATATAAAGTATAAGAGGATAGGCTATTTTATGATGTTCATATATGTACATGAATAAAGTTGTGTAGTGTCGCCGTTTTGCACTCGTGTGACTGAATCAACAGATGATAATTAATAATTAATCTAACATGATCTAAGTTCACTGTTATTAACAGCTAGTTGGGTAGAAGGTGTAACATCCAGGAATAAATTGCCATCAAAAACAAAATCGATAGATAGACGGATATGTGTCTACTGAGAGCAGAAATGACCCACCAAGGTGCAAAGTGTTGAATATGAAAGGATACGGTTGGCTTCGCATGTGTAATTAAAAGTAAGCTTTGGCTTCGGCATGGTTGGCTTCAGCAGAGACATATACATGTACATGTATGTCTCTGGATTCAGATTCTCCATGTTGTACGATGGTGGATTTTTAGTCGGATCTCAATCGTCTACAGAAGCCTGAGTTGCCTTTTACTACTTCCGTTTCCGGTCACTACATAATGTCTGTTCTCTACAGACGTATTGGTATAAACACCCAGCGCTAATATAACGCTTAGAGTTCAATATATTGATGTATAAACATTCCTCTTTTTATTCTTCAAAACAACTATCAAACTTAATCATATACAGCTGAACCTCGTCATGTTTAATTCAAATCCTACGTTCATTAATGTTTTGGTTTGGGGTTTTTCATGATTACCATACAATCATAATACAAAGATTAGAATTTTATTTTCTCTCCCAAGAACGAAACTTCTTTTTGTCTATTATTTCTCAGAATACATTATACTTACGACCGAACAGGCTACATAATTTACTGTTGGGTTAAAAGTTCGCACTTGTCAATAACATTAATTTCATGAGTAGACGTACATGTATATATATAAACACCTCACATATCTCAAAAACGTGTATATCACGTCTGTAAAAATAATTACAATGTACTTGTATCCCAAAAATCACTATTCAGTTTCGGGAAAGAAATTTGACAGTCCCTCTTTTTTTTCCAACCCACACCCCATTCTAATCAAATTACTGTATGAATAACTAAAATGTGTAAGGTAGCGATTGTTTTTAATAAATTAAAGCAATGTCATTTATGTGGTATTCCTTACTGTAATACCGATAATAAACGAGTGTCGGTTTTAATATTATGTAAATATAATTAATCTTGTAACAGAGTTCACTGCAGGGCAGAAGTGGGTACGTGAAATCCGTCATTGGCACGGCTATAAGTTTCTTTCATTAATTTTGACAAATCAATCTTAATTTGCCGTATCTTCCGCGTGTTTAATTGAGAATTTTCCAAAAACGTTAAAGCTAAATTATTTCACATCTATTTTTATTTTCTAAAAAAAAAAGAGAAGAATTATCACAGTGTTGTTATTGAATACGCATGGCTTTCAAACGTTTTCCTTGAATGACGTGGAAAAAATCGAGATCAGTATTCATTGGTATGAAATTTGACCTTAGCGTAGCCTAATTGCAATGACCTTGACCTTATAGTTCACTCTTTAATGATACATGTAGCTAAGGTTAAAGTTGCAGACATGCACCGGGAGTATAAGTAAAACTTATTAGGAAAATGTTATTCGTACATTGTCGTCTGTCGATCTTCAACTTGAAGTAATGCTGCAGGTGAAGTGAACGACGAAATCCCTCGTGTGAAAACCCATCGTATTTGGTTTAATTAAGAATCATTAATGGGATCAGAAATTTGCTTTTAATTCTTCTTCTTGATTTATAGAACGGTTGTACGCGGTCGTTGTACCGTTTAATGCTAGTTACAGAGGGTTTATGGTTTCTCCTCGCTCAACATTCGTCCTTAACAAGGCCTCATAAAACCTGGTTCAGATATTTGCTTCTCTTCACGAATGCCGTACGTTTACATGAGAATAAAAGTTTATTTGCCTCGGAAAAATCCACAAATAGTGCTAGATTTTACACTAGGCCGATTATCAATAATTCTCTCCCGAGTCGGGAAAAAAGATATGTAAATTAATTGATGCAAATATATGTAAACAATGTTTACATGCTGTGCAGCAAACTAACCATGATGAGAGAACTCTAGTGGTTAAGCTTAAAGCCAGAGAAAAAATCGTTAAAGTTTCGCTTAACTTTTGGTGCAAAGAAAATAAGATCATATAATGCACAAGTCATAATAAAATTGATTTGCAAGTGCACTGTAGTATTTGCATGGCATTTGAAACTATTTCCATGGCAGCTTATTTTATTATCAATTCTGAAACTGGAAGTCATTTGCGGGTAATATAACGAAAAGAGAAGCATTTACTATGTGTGTTGTTTTTTTTTAAACTGAAGTCTTGGTTATTCATATTATCACGAAAAAATGGGAAAAGCATGCAACAAATCACAACGTCACAATAAAGTGTAGATGTAAATATCGTTGCCCTCTTATCATTAAAGCCAAATAAATAGTCTATTTTTGTGTATAATTCGTTAATTAATATGCATTCGTCTCGGTGTTTAAACATAGTACTCATTACAGGTGACTCAAAACTGCAATACACGAGGGTTAATTAGTCTCGATAGACGTTAGATGACAATGACAAAATTTCCTAACCCAGGACTATTGTTTCCTGTTGTAAAGAAAGGTAATAGAACAGTGATTGTATTCATTTGTACTTTAAGATTCACCCTATGTGCAGACATCAGCTGCAATGAATCACTGAAAATTCAGTTATTCAGACAATGTGCAAGTAGACCAGCTCCCGCGACACTCATTAACCGCAGATTTAAATGGCTGCTCCAGTTTTCAGGCACGTCAGCTTTAATAGGCTTAACCCCGTTTTCTCTCTCTCTCTCTCTCTCTCTCTCTCTCTCTCTCTCTCTCTCTCTCTCTCTCTCTCTCTCTCTCTCTCTCTCTCTCTCTCTCTCTCTCTCTCTCTCTCTCTCTCTCTCTCTCTCTCTCTCCTCTCAGTCTCTCTCTCAGTCTCTCAATTGATTGATTATTTACTGTTTTACGTCTCACTCGAGAATATTTCACCCATATGGAGACGTATCATTGCCGGTGAGGGCTGCAAAATTTAGGCCTATGCTTCATGTGCCCGGCACTCAGGCCCTTTGAGCAGGGAGGGATCTTTTTTTCGTGCCACACCTGCTGTGACACGGGCCTCGGGTTTTCCGGTCTCATCCGAAGGACCGCCCCATTTAGTCGCCTCTTACGACACACAAGGGGATGCTGGGGATTCGAACCCTGTTCTAACCCCACGGTATACATACACATATACTAATAGTATATTGCTTTATGATATTTGTTTTATAAACTTCTTACTCGATCAAAGATGCCAAATAAGCACGTGGAGAAAACCTTGCTAATTGACTTTTAGTATTTCTTACTTCGATCAAAAATGCTTGCGCACGTGGTGAAATGTTAAATACTAAGAATTGCGATATTTTCCTTGAAAAGTGGTTTTTGTTTCAATTTAGTTTTCCTCAATTAGCGTCAATAAGAAACACAACGACACTTTGACCGAGGATGGTACTAGTAATAACTTAACTTTGACAAGTCTCCAGATTGGCGATGTACCCATTCTTTCAAACACAAAAAAGGACCAATTTACAAATTGGAAATTTTGAAACCACAGCAAATGGCTTTTGTGTTATTGGCATGGCGTTTTAAATCATTTTTAGTGTTTAAAATGTCAAGCCGCTTTCGTCTAAAACCTATTTTATGTTATACAATGTATGCGCATTCAGTCGAAACCCAAGACTTTTTTCCTTAAAAATAAAAAAAAAATAAAAACCCGACAGAATCCTTTCTATGAATCATTGCTGTAAAACGAATATTTCTATATAAAAAAAATAAATTTCAGTGGAAAAACTAACGATTTGCAAAAGTCGAATTACTGCACACTTTCCCCCTAGGAATCTAACATTGAGCTTTAGATTTGACAAAGTTTTGAATACCCCCAAACACAACGATGCAACGTTTGGCGCGACTTTTTCATCCCAGAAGACCTATAAACGTTTTCAGCTCCCTCTCCTCGTGGGTATTCTCAACGGGATTTAAGTGTAAATTATCTGAGTTTTTTTTAGCTAAGCTACATTGAATGAAAGTCAGATACGCGAGGATCGATGAAATATTTCCCGTAAACTGCGACCAATTAATGACAAATGGAATACGTCTTCTCATTTATTCCCACGGGTTGTACCACGTCTGATGACAATATGAGGAGTAGATATAGTTTGTAAATCGGACCGTGGCATAATTAAGTTTAATTTGAGAAATGTTTCATCAATTTTTAATCCGATTCTGACCTAAATGTTGTTCGTACGGTACTGGCTAAACCAAGGATAGGATTCAAATTCAAGAGAACGGGGCTGATATTTCTTAAATATTCCAATGATATTATTTTACTTTTGTTATGTACTTTTTCGTGAATGCATCGCAGTTGTAATTACATTGCGCGTATGAATACAGATAACAGTACATCTATTTTTACGGGTGAAAATTCCGACTAAAACAAAAGTAGAATGTAGATATAAAAGAATATATTTCAGTTTTAAAAATACTTTAAGGAATGAACTGCACCGTCTCACGTCGGCGTACTTTTCGTGAGCAGTAATTAGGCGCTTCCATTCGGCGAACCTCGGCTAATTCCGGAACCTACATCATAGATGTAATCGACCGAAGTGTGCCGACTGTAGGCGCTTCATCAAGTTCTAGCTAGCCTGGTTCCCTGTCCCATGCTCTAAGCTCCGCGTCTACTGCCTTTAGTCAAGGAGCCAGGGGACCAGGCTACATCTCCTGTGCATGTATACAAACGCGCTTTTTTTAAAAATGCATTTTACTTCGAATCATTGGCTTCTTCTTAAATGGACCTGTTAATTTCTAATTCAATCTCTAGCAAAACGAGATCGTCATAATGGCAAGAGGAGAGGGAGGAATGGCATGATATTTTAAAAGCTATCGTGGAAATTACCCATTTCTAACTAAGCTTTCACGTTAATATGCATGTTTTCTAGAAGTTTTATTTCTTTCTCATTTTTGACCCATACTCTCCCCCTTTTCAAGAACTTCCGGGAAACAGACAACTCGGCAACATGACGTCTTTTTTTTCACTAGTTTTTGGTTGCATATACATTTTTGTACTGCATTTTACATCCGGGCCGTACATATGTGTCCATCAATCGATTTCAAATGGTTATGTGGCTCACTGTGTGTAACCGACTATCATTTTCATATTTCTGTCATTAGTCGACACAGCTTTATTGAAGCAGTTCGTGCTCAGCAACAGTTGGGACATAATTCGATATCTACACTGTGGAATATTTTCAGAACGCAATTCTAATTTGCAATATTGTCTATCGTCTACTTTGAAAATCCTGGTATCAGCTTTCAATGCCTTGACTATAAACGTTATTTTGTAAACAATATGTATTAAAACACGATTGAGAATTTTTAATTTTTATGCTCTCGTAATCGGGGATTCTGGACATGTAGTTTTTGGTCTGTCCGTCTGTCTGTCTCTTTATATGCAACAACTATAACCTCGACGACAACTTTTGAATGTATGGTGATGTGGCTTTCATATTTCATACATGTATTCCTTTTAACCAATACCCTTCTTTAGGTACCAAATTTTTTGTCCTCGCAATCTTGGAGTTCGTCCTACGTTTGAAAAAAGTTAACCCTCGCTTTGACCTATGAATGATTAGTGATAGGGATTGCATATTCCTTGTGACGAGACCTTTCTTATCGTACCAAAATTTTTGACCTCATTACCTTGACTTCGGAGTTTAGTTTAGCCATACAAGGGCTTCACTATCACATCNACCTCATTACCTTGACTTCGGAGTTTAGTTTTTCACTATCACATCTTGTTGTTATTGCTCGTGATCAAACATAGTTACTCCTTCAGCGCCACTGACTGTTTTTAAAAAGAACATAACGACTCATTGGTTACCAGGATTGACGACTCCATAGTGCATACAGCTATGTACATTTTAGTGACGACATGTGGTAGTCAGAGATCATGAAGATAGAGTAGGCTGGGGTATCTGTCCGCTCTTTATCCCAATACTGGGGCCTATTATCTTTTCCAATTTCGGTAGACAACAAAATCTCTTTCTCAGAATCTCTTTCTCTCTGAATTGAATTGAACATATTTTATTGTGAAGATGTTACAGACAAAAGGATCTTAAAACTTAGATCGCCCTCTCCTAATGTTGGTATGTAAAGGAAGGTCTCGTCGAAATTTTGTGCAATATGAAAACCCTGTTACGTGTACCAACCATTCAAAATGTATGGCCAAACGTTACCAATTTTCAAAAGCACGTCCACCCCAAGGTCACAAGGTCAAAATCGGTACGTCAAAGGTTTTGTCCGGTTAACCGTTCCATTGAGGTAATGCTAGATAAAACTAAAACACAAACAGATAGACCAACAACTATATGCGATCAAAGCTTTGATTACGGGCGCATAAAATGAGGNAACCGTTCCATTGAGGTAATGCTAGATAAAAGTAAAACACACACAGATAGACCAACAACTATTTGATTACGGGCGCATAAAAGGAGTAGGTGGTGTTGAAACTCAGAGAATAAAGATTATGACGTGGTACTTTTCGCTCGCGAATGGGATGTACATATCGGGTTTACAAGTTATATATATGTGTAGTCTTTGGATTAAAAGTTAATATCGATTTCATGAATGTTAACAAAATTATTCAATGACTATTATTCGACAACCATATTCTCCATCGTCTTTCTACTTATAGCCAAATGCGTGGGGTAGAGTAGCCATAAACGTCTTTCGAAACAATACGTACATTCTTACACAACGCAAAAATCTGCAGACGAGATTTGATTTTCTTCAGTTCTCACTATTGAAAATTAATGAAAACCCAGGTTACTTGGTTCTCTCTTTTAGGAATCTTTTTGTTTACCGGATAATGATGGAGACAACCGATATCCTTCGTTTTCAGGTTTCCGAGGTCGAGCCTTATAATGAATAAAAGAGGCACCCACGGATGTGACGTTCGGACCACTCCTTGCAGATGCTGTTTCCGAACGTCTAAATATGGAATCAGCATTGATCCTTTGCCACTCAAGAGAATTAATATTTCGCCGCTATATTTATTTGTGAAAACATACGAATTGCGTGAGTCCTGTTTAGGCCTAAACCTTGCCTCTTCAAGCGTTATTGATGGTTCACTTGTTGCTGAAAATGTCGCCTGCGACATATGCGCTCGGATGAATGTTTCAACCGCACAATTGAACAGCTGAGCACATACGGTTCAAGTGTTTAGCAAGTTAGTAGGATAAATGAATTGATTCAGCATTAAGCCGAGTTAATGCATACTTCAGGCCAATTGAAGCCGTCCATAGCCCGGGGAACATTTGATAGATCCATTGATTAAAAACTTGAAAACAGAAACTATAGATAACTTGTTTTTAGCGATTAATTGACTTGTAGTTACGGATATAGGATCGATTCCGTTTTAAACGTCCTCACGCAGGTCACGGAAATTTTCATTACCAGAGAAAACAAAACATGTTCTTCGGCACACCCTGGAGATTACAACATTTATGACGTTCATGATTTTCGTGTCTCGTTTTTCAAATTACGAGGGAAAAGTCATCAATTTGTCGAGTATAAACATGGGGGAAAATGTATCTAGTACTTTACTTGGATGGGTTCCTACAAATCGTGAAATACCGTTATCAGCTCATCTAATCTCTCGTGGGAACTCGGGGCATTAATGACAATTAAACCGGAATCTGTACATCGAGCACCTAATGTCTGGTCTTACTGCATGGGGCCTTCAATGCCACCACGACCGCGAATCCATAAAAATCTAAGTTGTAATTAATTGGTTTTCTCTTTAAATGGCTAGTAATACGTTTCATTTGAATAATAATTAATTATTTAATTTCCTGAATATAAAAAAAACAACCCACAACTAAATTCCAAATGTTAGGAAGGCGTTTCATAGTTTTTTAGTACATAGTAATTTATAGTCTTCAAAAAGCACGGAGGGAAAGTCCTATTTTTATGTCAATTAATCAGAATTTGACATCCATTTCCCTATACCGTTGATCGTATTTTGAAAATAATAATGCTAGATTTGCATATTCCCTCGTCCCAATGTGTTGAGAAATGCGGATCACGTATATGGTACAGGATTAAAGACGTGAAACGAGATCCAATTAAAATCAAATCATTTTATTTATAACTCTAACCAAAGAATAAACGGTCCATGATCTTCCTTACAAAAAAATATACGACAATAATAATAAAACAAATAGCGGCATTTCTTTGATATTCATAACCACCAAAGAGTAGATCACAGATGTCATCAATCTTCATTACTTTATGCTAAGACCAAAAACTGGTCGCTTTACTGAAATCAATATAGACACTTTTCTGAACAAAAGGCTTATAATGGCGGCTGTCCTTTGTAGTCTTTTAGTTTGTCTATTTTTTTGCACCTAACAGGATACTGATATACTGTCAATAGTGATGGAATTTAAGAAATCAAATTTGTAAAGCTTATTTTTAACTATAAGTATTTTCTCGCGACGTTTCCTTTTTCAATAATGGTCAATAAATATCTCATCAGCTTGTCAAACTCGATGATTTAGGATCGCGATTCTTCTTATATAGACTAAGACAGTGGTAAATTAGGATATAGATCAAAATATCGAAGGAAAAAAGAAACGCGAAGTGGCACAAAACACAGACTGATGCCAAAGGCTCGATTTTTAATGATACCATGCCAAATCCATATTGATGTCTAATTTTAGCGACGAGAAATGAGAATATCATTAAGTTGTTACAGAAAAATATGATGCGCAAATTTTATTGTATAATCGTAACCAGGATGTGGATTTTTTTTTTCTTTTGGTCGAAGGAAAATGTCATATAGGTAATTATGAAGTTCAAGAACATAGTATTTTAGTTTTCCGTAAAAAAAGAGAAAAAAAAATCCCCCAGTTTGGAAGGAAGGGGTTCTTATAACGTTACTTACATGTATGTGATCAATGGGACCCGAAAACATGATCAGAAAAAGTAAAGGTGTCCGTTTGATTAATGTATGTCTGTAGGGGCGTTCTGTTTAGGTTGAAAAGCATTATAGTTGTTCTGAGCAATATTCCACCTTGTAAAAACATCTTCTTGTCAGAACATTAAAGAGAGAACGGATTGGAATGCCTGTATAGAACAATGGCAAGGTATAAGGCTTATTTCCGTTTTCCGACTGTGTGCTAATTTATGTAATTGTAAACAACTCAATTAGGCCCTTTATAATGTCGATGTGTCGGCAACTAATAGAAAATTAAAGCATGACAAATACTGGGATATCTGATATCCGGGATATGAGGTATGCTTCCTATAAGAAAGGCCACTATTTTACCTGTGTTTGAAGTTTAAATGGCCTACTTCTGTTTTGTTTACAATTTTAATCGCGGAAGCTGTATAAAATAATCCTGTTTTTTGCTGATAGATACGGCTATGCTCATATTTACCCCGAGGGACAACATCAATTGACAAGAAAAAAAACAAAAAAACGTCATCGAAGATAAAGTTCCGGGTTCGAATCGTAAATCATTCGATGTTGGCCTGGATAGCCCTTTCAACCTATAAATTTGAACGATGATACTGCACACTCAAAATCATGACTATTGACGGCAAATTCTGATCATAAACTTTCTAAATAAGTATGGGCAATCATCAGAATATGTCTCGACTTTACAAGGATGCAGATTACCATCTGTTTGTGCTATTTCCTTTCCCCTGCTTATATGGACCAGTTGCCACGTGTACAGACATAATTCGTTCATTGATACACACAGAAATTGGGATTAAAAATGAGATGATAAATGAGAAATGATTTGGCCGATATCACTAATTTTCACGGAAAACACTACAAATTAGAACACCGTATCCTCCAGCCAAATGGGTTTCAAGGCTGCGTTGATTCAGAGTAAATTTGATTTAATTCATACAAAATTGTCCATAATAGTGCAGTCTTACTCTACTTCTCGTGTCACGGTCTAGGATATCTTCACACCTGTCGCTATAGGTGCTCCAGGCAGCGGCAGGTTTATCATCAATTGTCCGAGCTGCAATATGTATACCCGCGGCCACCAATTCACTCAGTATTGTAATATCAATTTTCGAGAGCATAATCCTCTCTTTATCGCTTTTTGATCTGCTTAATTTGTTTCTAAGGCAATGTACTCCTAAACTGAGGCCGAATGAGGGGCTACTCAAAATCTTGATGGGAGGGGCAATGCAAGCCATTGAATATGTATTAATTAACTCATCATTTGATATACAGCTCGCTCTTTATAGGCGGTATAATTGAAATAAAAAACAATCGATAATATGTACTCTTGTTGTAAAATAAAACATGCCAAGCTCTTAAAGGTAGTTGGAAAATCAACAGGTAAGGTCCATATTTCACACAGAGTTTTTTTTACCAATTCGTCTAAGTAGTGGATGCTTATAATCATGCGTTGGCACTGTGACATTTTTGTTCAAGGAAATTTGAACACGTGTGGTCCACTTTGGAGTATTTGTCAATGTTGAGCTGACAGTGAAGTGTGGTAATAGATGTTGTACTGTGTATGTCAGCAGCTTGGCATCTGGCTTTACCCAGCGGTATAATAGGACTAACAATTTTCCATCAAGTTTCACGATACGATCGTGGAACAGATGAAAGTGACATGTAGTCTAATTTGTATACTAATATACCGAGATTTTATATCTACCAATAGTGCGTGTGTGTAGTTATGAGTTTTACGCAGTAAATTGTGTAATGAATCGTCCCTCTGCTAAATGAATCAAGTTTACAAGTGCTGAAATCGATTCTATACCTTCTAATGCAAAAAATTATCACGGTTATGGAAAATATTGTAGAAAAAGGATATTTCATAGAAAAGTGACAAATTAATTTAATTTTCAATCAAGTTAATTAATCACACGTGCCATAAAGTGACAGTTTGAGTAGATGCCATAATTACTACTTCAGTGAAATACGAATCTAAGCGCATATCTTCCCCTGTATTGATCACTCACAATAAAGTGTGAATTTCACTCAAATTCAAATAACGGCGTTGATTTTGCACCGCCCCATTGAACAAAATCAATCTCCTGCATCAAAACGTATATGTGTCAACATAGACAGTAGGTTTCATTTTGTTTCCATATCATATATTTACTTGAATATATGATGCTGATCTAAGGTAACGCTTGAAGTGTTTTTCATTTAATTATGCAATTATCATTACGATATACCCCGAGACCACGTCATTTATAAGACTTTTTTTTAAATATTTTACAGATTTTGTGCTCGGTGTGTTGCGTTACCCCCCAGAGGCATTACCAGAATCAACACGAGTTACTAGCTAACTACATACAGTGCCACGGCGGTTGACACCCACTGACTCTCCGTTATAGTATCCGAGAACTTGGGCGAGACAACGTCATATTTTCATTGGCTACTTCGGATCGATTGATAATTACTACAAACTCTCGTATTATGTGAGTGTTATCATCAGGATATTAATTCCCTTTACGCAGCAGACGACAACTCTATAACAAGCAGTTGACATCAGTAAAAGAGTGAAAGGGCTGCAAAACGGACAGCAGGATTTTCTACAGACAGCCGTATGATTTTACGAAAAATCACAGCATTGTCGCTACATAAAAGGAGTATCTTCAAATAAAATTGAAAGGATTTCTACTATAGATTTATTAAGTAAGTACATATATATTATTGTGTATCTCAGAGAGAGAGAGAGAGAGAGAGAGAGAGAGAGAGAGAGAGAGAGAGAGAGTTGTTTTTCCCCAGTAAAGTTAGTTTGATTGCGTAATATTTTCATATCATAGTTTATATCTACGTTATGTTGCAAAGTTGAAGTGGCCTTGTTAGTTTTTGATACTAAGTAATTAGGAGGCTGACTTTGCATTCACAGAACCAATTGACGTGAATGTAAGTGGCTTTCAGACCTTAGAAACTCTGCACAAGAAAAAGACATCGTATATATATATATATTCAGAATTAGTCTAGTCTCTAAATTAAAAACATAGCAAAACGTTAGTGGTTGAAAAATTGGGTTTAATTCACGAAGATAAGAGTATTTGTGTTCATCCCGATAACGTTACGAACTGGGAGCTCACGCCTGTTGGTGTACAATTCAAGTATCGTGCTGGCAGTCAACTGGAGAGATAGCACTATGATATAGGTAAACTTAGATGTTTTCCATTCAGATGTTCTACTTATTTCGTTTGATGCACTTTGATAATCTTTTTTTTCCATTCGAGAAAGTTGACTTAAGCAATGTCTGTTTTCATTTTGAAGGAGCTAGATTGCAAGTTACAGCCGTCCTTTTTTATGTCTCTCTCGATCGTTTGTAATTGATGTATCTTTTGTTTCAGGGATCATTTTTCAAAAAAAGTAGTGTTATTTGCATCATAAATTGTTAAAATGGAAATTGCCATTAAGAAAAATGCAGTACTCTCATCAAGTTTTTGGTGATAGAAAAAAAACACTGTTCACAATTGATTTACCAGATAGCTATAGTTTGATACAGAGGAACAAGTACGCCAATAAAATTGACTTTATAATAAAATGAATATTTAACAGGAATAAAACCAGTAATGCAGTACTGTAAAATGGAGGAAAACCGACCCACCTCCCGATAATCGCTCGACGGCTATAGTGTGGGGTCTAGGGAAAAGTGACAATAGCTTATCGATCCCCTCGCCGCAATTAAGTCGGTGACAAAATCTTGTACGCTGGTTGTCACTGAGGACAATCTCTCGTTAGTTTCTGTCAGGTTTTTTTGACAGAACACAAATACAATGTTCGTGAAAAGAAAAATGTTTAGTAACTAGTGGTCACACAAGGGAAAACATTCATTTCTTCTTCACTCGACAGTCGTCAAATGAGATTTTTTTTTCATGGAACTGGCAAATGTTTAAGAGAAATAAATGGTCACACTATATAAAAGTTATGGAACCTCTACAACTTTTGCTAAAGGTCATCATGATAAGAGCGCAAGCGTCTGACACAAACGCACCGGTTTGCTATTTTCAGTGGTCAAGTTGTTACTATGTACGTACTCGTGAGAGAAAGAGTCGTTTTCATACGAGCTGGGAGAGAGATAGTTGCCGCTATGGACTGTTGTTGTTATCTCCCGAGGTATCCAGTCGGTGCTCGGAGGAGCTGCAACATTCCACCAGATCCAGGCGACTTCCGCCTTATTAGTGTATAGTAATACATCCGGGTAATTTACCGCTTACGTTTCTCGTCTGCCAAATACTGGAAGTTTACTTGAATTCAAAGACCCCATACACATTCAATCAGCTTTTCTAAACATTGTAATTGATATTTTTTTTACCAATGACAGCAATTTGTCTCATTTAGACGGAAACTAAACCGAAATCACTTTTAGCTTAATATGATTGTACCGATGAACATGGCATTTTTTATATTTCTAGTCATTTCGTCCTTAATGACACAAGACTAAAGAGTCATGTAATAGCCGGTTAAGAAATCAATGAGGATTTTCTCTGTTTTGGAATTAATCATTTAAATTTTAACAACCATATCAGGTACTTGTCACACAGGGCCCAAAACCAAAACCTCCCAATAATTCAGTTTTGCAGAGCAATTTTTGATTGATCGTTTGCTCCTAGTAAAACACCGGTGTTTGACAATAAAATGTCATTTGAAATGAATGGGACACATTGTCAGGTTTTACAGCCTTTAGTCTGATTTTTGCCATAGCTTCGTTTTTTGAGACCTCGTCACATCGGCTTTGTCCATCTCATGGAAAGAATGCACGCCAATTAATCACTATACTATCCATTTTGCACGCTTGCTCTTGTTACATGCACTGGTATGTCGAGTACAAGTGAAATATAGTGCCCGAAAAAAGAAAAGAAGAAAAAAAAAATCCGAACACTAAAAAAGAGTGAATCGAAGTAGACTTGCATGTTTGTATGGCGCAGACCATTAGGGATAAAAGATTAGGATGATTTAATAAACTTTGACATTTCATGCCGAGAACAAATTCATTCATGGAACAGTAAGGTTTACAAAACAACAATTTAAATGGATTCGTCTTCATGGATCGATTAATTGGCGTAAATGAGATAAAATTATCTGTACTTTGCGGGGGTGTACAATGAGATTTTAAATTTAGATCGGTGAAATACGTCTCGGTCTAGTACTACGTCGGTCAAAACAAATGTAGGGTGTCCGAAAGAAAAATAAATTTAAAATGTAAGTAAACTTCTGTAGAAATTCTCTAAGAATTTAAATCGACATGAAAATAAACAGCGGGATTCAAATCAAGGGCATTAGCTTTGTCGTGAGAAGTGTATGCATGACGAAGGTTTTGTTCCGTCAATCAATAGAATGGCTAAATATAATCTACTGGAGACATGCACTTGTTAGGGAGACCTCAAACATGGGGATTCACTTCACGTAAACTTCTATTTGAAAACTCTGTAAATATAGTGTCAGCGTACAATCTAATTATTCCAACGTCAGCACGACTCGGAAATACAATGATCGCCCTTCCACCTTAAGTTACGTCAAAGGTCTGTCTTTTAAAAAACACCGAAATTATGATAATTTACCTTTAAGTAACCTTTTTTGAAGTGCAGGTAGTAGGTAAATCACTGTTTAAATGATCTTGGTTTACAATTTTGTAATTTACCAACGAAAGCAAAATGACAGTTTCCTTATAGCATTTTCTATCATTTCAGGTGATGCGTTCAGGGAAACACGGCGCTATGAGTTCTAGGCTGGAGTACGACCTCGCTGAAGACAGCGAGCAGACGACTGCAGATGGATTTTGGGATTTGCCCGGGCTGAGGGCCACAGACTATCAAATCAGAAAAAGGGCCCGGCGTGAAGGACCAGCTTCGCCTTCAGATTCTGGAACCAGCTCTACAACAGATGCAACAGACGATGGCGATGGAAGGAAAATGAAAAGCCCGAAAAAATCGGCAAAACGTCGGAAGGGTTTCAACGCCAGAGAACGAAATCTACGTCGCCTTGAAAGCAATGAGCGTGAAAGACAGAGAATGCACTCTTTGAATGATGCTTTTGGAGATCTGCGAGAAGTGATTCCACATATAAAATTAGACAGAAAGCTCTCCAAGATAGAGACCTTAACCTTAGCCAAGAACTACATCAAAGCCCTGACAAATGTGATATGTGAAATGCGTGGCGAAAAAATTCCCTACAGCTTTGACAGTAAAACGGAAGACGATGAAGATGAAACTGAGAGCATTCTGAGTGAGGACACAGTGGAAAGTGTAGACATTGAAAACGCGCATGAAGATTCTTCCTTATTCGATGTTTCATCTCCATAAGTCCTATACTGATGATTGTGCTAATGTCAACGTTCATGGATTTTGGATTGTTTCAAAATGAGGATATGTGACATTATCATTCTGAGCTCATTAATGAATTCCAACTTGTGTTCGGCGTTTTTACTGTCACGCCATTATTCTGGGCACGTGGACCTTCTGCTGCTTTTTTGTAAATTATTTGCTTGAGAAATGTGGCGTCTGGTTTCCGGATTCTAATTCCATCAGCCAATAGGAAAACGAATTCATTGATATTCCAATAGCATGCTAGTTTCCATCACCAAAACTCCCGATCGTTTACAAGTTTCATCACGAACACTGACAACTAGTTAAGGTGTATACAAAGTGAATCTCGGAATAACTAGGGAGAAAGTGATATATTTTTCAGCGTTATCGAAATACTCAAATTAGCATTTTCTATCATATGGAATGATGTAGACAATTTACTGATAGTTATATATTTTACCTATATAGTAGCCTGTCAAAATTATTTTAATGAACTTCCCAGTATGAAAAACAACTCGTGTAGAGAGTTTTATTGTTATTACACGCCTGTACATATTTTTATTTATTTAATCGTATACTGTAAATATCTAATCTGGGGACCTGTGGGTCACGACTATGCCAAGCCATTCTCACGATTGCATGGGGTCCGCTCTCTGTCACCTGGTCTATCCCGTTTACTTTCACATGCGTGGCGAAGCATCGGTGCTATGTATATATACAACTCCCAGCCCGAAACCAATGGCTTTAAACAACGTCAGTACAAATGGACAACAAAAACTTTTGTATGTTTATAAGTACATGTATTTACTGTCCTGTTTATAAGAAAAGTGAAACGTTTTGATGTAAGGCGTAATACATAATAGATCATTGATCTCACCAGTCCGTGGAACAGTAAATCATCTCGATCCCGAGCTCTCGAATCCTTAAAAACAAGTGCGTCACCTTTCACATTTTCCTTTCATTGATTTCAGTAGAATAATTAAATGTTGAAGTAATAATCGCATTCTTTATCCTGTAATGAGGACTTGTTAGTCGATAGGTTATTGATTCTGCCTGAAGTTTTCATTCATTTGGGGCTGTGTTCGATGTGTTTGCGTAGGAAAGAACAGTGGTTGGTGTAATTATGGGAACAGCCCCCGTCTTATTCAACATCTTGATATTAATGTCTGCAAAGATGAACCTCGAAATGTGTCTGCAATCTATGCTGATAAACTATCTGTCTCTGGTGACAAATTTTGCTCTTGTTTCCAATATCCTCCAGTCAGCTGGGTGTCACCCACCCCCTCTCTCTTCGCTATATCGAACGTCTCATTCCCTATATAAGTACTGATATATAACGTCTCATAGCGTGGGGGGTCCTCCCCCAACCCCTTCACGGTTTGGTAAATTAAAGATGGAATTGTTACAATTGCTACAGCAGTAATGCTTGACGCTATCGTTAGACGTCCCCTATATTTGGGGACAGTAGAAACAAACGGCCATGGCACGAGAAGGAACCCTGATTTTTTTTTATCTATTTATTTATTTTTAGTTTTTGGCGTAGTGGTTGACCAGGACAGTGTCCTCCAGGCTTTCTTTCCGTTTTATCACTATTAACCGTGGTGAAGGTTCTAAGAAGGTCCATTCATTCATGTATCCCCTCCTTTTAGATGAACTTATTTTTCGATGTTTATGCATACTGGTCAAATAATCTATATCCATATACATGTATATATGTACGTAATCTACATATTCACTATACCATGCATTTCATAAACCATGTTTATTTTGGCTAAGTGTATCATCTATGTCATTCTTTGGTTATATGCCTTTTTTTTTTTTTAACTCTTTCATGTTTATTATCAATCTGTGCCTTTGTTTTTCTCTTGTGTAATGATACGTGTACACCCCCATTAATCTTTTTAGATATCCGTTTTTCGACGCGTTTCCTCTGAAGCAGGATATGTGGTTTTCAGGAAATAGAGGCATTATTTTGTAATCTGCCAGTAGTTTTTCATAATGTAGGATAATATATATCCTGATCTTAGCTGTTTATTGTTTACACATTGCCAAGGATTGGGCAAGCTTAACGGTAGCGCTTAACACTCGCAAAATAAACATAATACGACATAATATTTACAGACGAACAGTCACACTAAATTGACAGTCTCACGGAAAAAACAGTTACCTTTTCTGTCTTAAGCTGCTTCAAAGTGTTCATTGGCAGATCAAACTTTTATCCATTTGGAATCTATACTAGACATTTAAAATTATGAGCCCGTCACGAAGCTCTTTATCATTAATACTAAATTTAAGATGTTATTTACAAAGGTTTGATTTGAGTAAGAACATGTATTTCCCAGTAAAACATTTTCTACTATTTTCTTGAGAATTTATAAATATGACCCCCTTTCCTTTTGAATATCAGCTGGGCTAAGTGATAAGTAATTAATGCTAATTTGTATTCTGTTCTTTTAATCTGACATTCAGAATCATTGTCGCTGACTTCATCAGATCACAAACATGAATTTTAATTTCATTTGAAATGGTCCTATTAGATAGACGTATATACCGATTAATTAAGGACAAATGTTAACTCTAAGAAATGGTTGTGAACTTGTTATTTTACGATTTTCCACAGAGGAGAGTTCAACATTCTCATGAATACCTTTATTTTTGTTACCTGATTATTTTGATAAACGTATTTAATTTTTTTAAGAAAATGCTTATGAAAATGTTGATAAAAACTTTTTTACTATAGAAGTGATCGAAGAATTCCATTCAGAAGATACGATGTAGCGTAATGAATAGAAACTTTTCAGGCAAAACATTCACCGCACCCCCGTGGGGGTTTGCCGTCATTGTTGAGAAGTGTAGACAAATTTAGCTGCAACAAGTCCTTGCCAGTTATATAGAAAATCCTTATGGTGCACGGAAAATATATTCTTATTTTCAATATAGAAGTATATCTTGAATGATGAACTAAATGAATGTGCTTCCTAACATTTTTGAAATGATTCGAGAATGTATTTTAATATGTTTCTGCATAAATGCTTTGCTTTGTATATGTATAGCTTCATTGCATTTTCTTTTCAGTTTTGTTTGATTTTTTTTTTCATGTGAGAATTGCAATAAAATGTTTTTTTCTTAGCTTATATCAGATTGATAACTAAGATTGAGTTCTAAAGTATGTAGTCTCTTGCTAATAGGCAAATCAAAATATATACATGAATTAGTTTGTCTCACGTTCCAGAATAGGGTCCATGGCATTGTTGATTTATGGGAACAATATTTATCTCTTTGCTCCTAATTATATTTTTGAAAAAAATGTTATCATTACAAATATTTATTATTGTTCTTTTTTTTTTGTCTTGGAAAGAATTCTAGATGATAAATTATTTAGGAATTATGATATTGTATCTTATTTCTTTTACCAAAATGATGAAAGTAAATAAAGTATTTTTCTATTCTAATTGGTTGTTTTTGTATATTTGTATTTCATACGAATAACAGAGAGCATATATTTCGTGCAGTTTGCCATTCATGATTTTCTGGCACAGCTGTTGCCCGCCTCTTCTCCTCGAGACGCTTAGGGGGAATATTTGCGCATGTGCCATTTGAAGATGATGCTGTATTTGCGCATGTGCAATGAGAAAAATACGATGAATTTGCTAGTTGACCTTCCAAACTGACCTTGAACTTTTCGGCACAGGTACAAAATACGTAAGCGAATTCTTTTAGCAGCATACTGTTTTCATATATCATCATAATGTATATAGTTCCAAATGTTAATCTTCACACACGTGGGCAATGGAACAAATGAACAGAAATGATAATAAAAGTATATGATTGAGTGCGAAGTGTTGTGCGTCATGAACTTTATTCTAACCTTGGAAATGGATGGCTACAGTACAGGCAAAGACGGAGGATTTGGTGACATTTTAAGAGCAGTATTATAACAATATTAAACGTTACTAAGCAACAATAAAACACAAATTCTACCACATACAAACCATCACCAGTGTCCACACCATTATCTCTCCACAAAGGTTGGGGAGAACATTCACTACACCGATTAATTCATAGTTTATCTGCTTCAGTTCAAATCTCTGTACCGTGAAATGAGATGCTTACAAATTTGCTAAAACAGCTAGCTTAACATAGCTACATCATTTCACGTAATCCATCCGTTCACATTCGTGGGGTTTTTTTTCTCACACATTGCAGTGGATTTTAATTTTCTCCACACGGAAATGAAATCCTATCTATATCAAATTAAGAAACTGGTCTACATATCAATGTTTTAAATTGGATTACTTTTCGTAGTAGAATTGTTGATTACCAAAAAAAAAAAAAAATATAATAATAATGAAAACGAATTATCTAAAGATATTTTTTTAAATTCCCGACTCATCTTGTTTATTGCGATGGCAACGGGCTTACGAGGGAACGATTTAGTATTGAAGCGAAACTACAAAATAAGCGATTATGACCAAATACTGTAGTAAATTCATTTCCAAAAGACATAAATCAGATTTATGATAACCATATCTGTGCAGTGAACAAAAACGTACCATGTGTCAACGAACACAAATAGTGTTTGTACTGAAAAGAAAATATACTTTTAAAAAGATAAAATCATAATCCACAACAACAAAATAATGAATTTGTAATACACGTTGTTATAACACTGTTACAAAGCACTTGTACGTGTATTACTTAGTATCGGTAGGGATACCATATACAGTTTTATACCATTAAACCGGCGTTTTGTCTACTGGCTGAAATGGTTTGATGTAAAAAAAAAAAAAAAAAAAAAAAAAAAAAAAAAAAAAAAAAAAAAAAAAAAAAAAAAATTGAGCAAGTTGATCTGTATGTTTCTCTACACAAACCAATACTCTTGATATATTCCATTTACATTACCATGGAAGCTACTGCATATATGCATTGTACATGTAACAATGAACACAGGAGCAAACGGTTGCTTATAACCAAAATCTCACATACATCTCCGATTCCGCGGTTGTGAAACTGCAATTCTGGAGTAAATAAAAGGTGAGATAAATATCAACGAATAAACCTACACATCACCATCATCTCATATTACAAGATTATTTCAATCAAAGAATTGTCATTGTTCCAATATATTCTGGTAATATTCTATGACAAAAATCTACTTTTCATTGAATGGTAGAGCGCTTAATGATAGCGCTCATAAGACGCGGACGCATAATTTTCTCTTCAGATGACAAATTGAAGCAGAGTTCTTACGATTTCCATCATAGTGAACATTATTAGCACTATATATAGGTTATTATGTCATGAAAAGATTAAACAAGTTCCATGGAACACGTGCATCTTTTGTATTCTTTATGCAACATTCACTGGGTGGTTATCCTATCCAAGCAGACGCCGGGCAGAGTTATTCCATCCAAACAGACACTGGACCCAAACGCTGGACCAAGTTATTCCATTCTAACAGATACTAGACCAAGTTAATCCATCCATACAGACACTAGACAGGGTCATTCCATCCTAACAGACGCCAGACAGAGTTTTTCCATCCTAACAAATGCTGGGCCCAAACAGAAGCCGAACGGATCCAAACAGACGCGGGGCCTAACAGACGACAAACCCAAACAGAAGCCGGACCAAGTTATTCCCTCGTAACAGACACTAGACCGAGTTACTCCATCCATACAGACACTAGACAGGGTCATTCCATCCTAACAGACGCCAGACAGAGTTTTTCCATCCTAACAAATGCTGGACCCAAACAGACGCCGGACGAATCCAAACAGACGCGGGGCCTAACAGACGACAAACCCAAACAGAAGCCGGACCAAGTTATTCCATCTTAACAGACACTAGACCGAGTTACTCCATCCATTCAGACACTAGATAGGGTCATTCCATCCTAACAGACGCCAGAGTTGTTCCATCCTAACAGAGGCCGGACCCAAACAGAGGACCCAAACAGAGGCCGGACCCAAACAGAGGCCGGACCCAAACAGACGCCGTACCAAGTAGACACTAGACCGAGTTACTCCATCCATACAGACACTAGACGGGGTTATTCCATCCTAACAGACGCCAGAGTTTTTCCGTCCAAACAGACGCCGGACAGAGTATCCCACTTCCCATCGTTTATAAACTATGACTGCAGCCGGCTTTTGAAAAAATCGAAAAAAGAGTTCTTCAAATGATTTCAGAAATGAACAGCACCAGAAGCGGAGAACGAATTAATGAAGCTGAATTTCAGACCGTTTTTCAAATACGTTGTCAACGTAATTAAAACATCATTTTCAACATAATCTAACTTATTTTAAAAGGTGTTTGATAAATTTGTTTTAAAAATCTGATTACGAATATATTTTTGATTTGTAAATGCTTAATAAATTTCAAGATTGAGTCTGACAAATCTTTCCGAAGCTTTATTTGTATTGTATTGTTTATTTCCACTGCTTGTACTACCCCCATCTCCTTTAGAAAGCAGCAATCCCTTAAAAAAGATTTATCCCATAATTACAACAACTCTGTTAATTTTTACGACGCTGTATGCTTTGTGAATAGTTACGTGACCTATAAAGTTATCAGTCCAGAAGCTAGTGTTAATACTGTTACGCCTTTGGTCGCTTTGGACATGTTGATTGTTGTTGCTTCGCTATATTCTGAGTTGTCATTACCCTAGTTGACTATCGATTAGTAGAATGGTTCCCTTTGATCTACATTGCTTACCTTTCAAATCTAAATGGTTATTCAAACTTTTGATTTTCATGTATAGCTGGTCTGAGGGTCAAATGCCAGTTTATAGAACTGAACTTTTGTGAAAGCTGACTGCAAACCAATGATGAAGTTCTGCTCGAAATTCCGAAAACTGTTATATTGATTGATCATCTATTGTTTTACGTCCCGCTTGAGAATTTTTCACTCATATGGGGGACGTTACTATTGCCGGTGAAGGTGCTGCAAAATTTAGGCATATGTTCGCGCTTATGGACTTTGAGCAGGGAGGAATCTTTATCGTGCCATTGGACCTCAGCATTTGCGGTCTCGTCCAAAGGACCGCCCCATTTAGTCGCCTCTTACGACAAAAAAGGGATACTGAGGATCTATTCTAACCCGGATCCCCACGAGGTGAAAAATGCTATAAAAGTTTCGCTTCATAAAAGCTATTTGTGCAGGAGTTTCGGTACCACTGGTTCAACGATGAAATGTATTGATATAATAAAAAGATACTGCAACCAGAACAAGGCTGATCTTCGGATGATAACAAGAAGCCAGACTGTTCACGTGACTGTTCACGTGAGAGTGATCCCTATTAGTTTAGGCCATGGCTTGTTATTGTTACGTTTCACGTAAGTCCAGTGAATAACACAGACATGCACTTGGTTTTTATTTTTATTTCTTGGCAATTTTATCATCCCTGCATATAACATTGAAGCCACACAATCAAAATCAGAAAAAATTGCACACAATTATGTTTTCTTTTCTATTCTCAAATTTCAATGCAAAAAGTTGAAGCTAATGGTAATTGACAGATATTAGTTCCACTTTGCTGGTTTCTTTCTTTTATTTCGTCATTCTTCACCCATTCCAGTTTCTTTAGTTCACTTTGTTTGGCCTCCTTGAGTCGAACAATACCATTCAATTATATTCTAAAATTCGGTACTGTTTAACGCAGAATTTTCTCACTGTCTCTTCGCAAAGACTGAATTGCGTGCATGAAATAAATACACCAAGGATCTGAACCATGTCGACAGCAAACTAGCCCCAAAATACAACTTTATCCGACATGAATCCTAAAATATCCACCCATATTTTATTCAAAAATACAACTCAGACAACATGAACCCTGATATATGCATATCTATTTTATCCAAAAATACAACTTTATTGGGCAAAATGAGCCCTGAATTATCCCATCGTCAGAAACCCACATTCAGCTGCACCTCTTTCACCTCCCGTGGATAAAAGAAGTGCAACCGACCGTGGGTTCCTGACGATGGAAATACTCATTCCTATATCGTCCCAAAATACAACAAAACATTAAACACTGGGTATATTGGCAGGGCTATTTGGGTTATGAAAAAAAAAAAAAAACAACAACTGGTGCAAATCAAATAAACATCTTTCAACATTTTTAACAAATTCTTTACTAAATCGCTAATTTCATAATTGGTTGCACTCCACGCGGAATTGTAGAATAGATTTACATTTGTTCTCTAAGTGTATTGAAGCTAGTGCACGATATTTTTTGGTACGTAGTAGCCGTGGGGGCCCAGGATTAGAATTGAGGTCCGCAAGCAATTCCCTTGCGTGTGGTAAGAGGCGAGCTGAATGGGGCGGTCCTTCGGATGAGACCGGAAAAACCGAGGCCGGTGTGACACGATAAAGATCTCTCCCTGCTCAAAGGCCCGAGTGCCGAGCATAGGCCTAAATTGTGCAGCCCTTCACCAGCATTGGTGACATCTCCATATGAGTGAAATAGTTCTTGAGTGGACGTAAAACAATATATAATCAATCAATCAATCAGTAATGTATTTCGGAAAGTAAAATTCCTAGGTATATTTATGGAGTGATTCTTTGAGATCCATTTGTAACCGAGCAGAAAACGCACATATAGCATCGTCATCAAATGATTAATCAGGGTTCTACAATCAATTAACTGTTATATTCCGGTTCTTACAACGTTGGGCCTCTTGCGATATATTCCCGTTAGTACGATAAATCTGGTAGATCCCAGGTGGGATATTTTCATATATCCCGATTACTCGAATAATCCCATTTGGGATCCATTTGGGTGATTGAACTCAAATGGCCTGTTTATTATTTTGACGAGACGAATATAGCTAAATTGTACTTAGTTTTTGGGTTTTGTTTGTTTTGTTTTTTTTTTTTTTTTTTTTTTTATTATTATCATTAATTCAACCCGAATATACTGAAATTGTCAAAACCCAATGTGAGATCAATGATAAAAATAGGTTGTGTATTTTCTTAGGATAGATAAATTAGCCGGTCCGCCATTTATCATTTGATCTTCGAGTTTTCATATGATCTTCTATTGATATCACATCATAAATCCATAGTTTCCCCCTGACCTGTATAATCTTTATTTTTTTTAAATCATTTCCCCCCTCAGTTTTATTAACTGTACCTTATGTACCATTGTGCTTAATGGTTTTAGTGGATAATCTGACTGTTAACTTCCTGTACAGTAATACCGGTAGTTTTTCTGCTGATTGCTATCGCGCCAAAATGTGGATGTCCCCGCGCTGATTATCTAATATAGCGTAATTAAACGTCCAATCACCTAAGAAAACATGTTCACAGCGGAATGGGGATATTTTTGACAAGAAATGCTCCCAATTTAAATCTCGTCTGGTTAAAATCTCCAAAACGGGAGGACAAATTTTTGTTGTTGCAAACAATGCGGGAGTCTCTCGCAGAATACGGGAAGGGTTGGCAGGCCTGACAGTGTGTTGGGAAATTGTATATGTACAATGTACACATGTACTGTGTAATCTAAAGCTTTCATGAATAAATGCTGACTGAAACGCGCAACATTTATATGCCACTTTTTTCTTTAAAACACACGGCGCATTTCAAAGGTTTCCAATTTCAAAGAAATACTCGAAAGCTCTGATTAAGGTTTTACTTGTAACATGTGCTTGTTATTGACTATTCGTCCTTTGATTCCATGGCTATTTCACGTTGTTTGTTGACAGTCCAAAAGACCACGTAAATAGTAAAATGCATGTTTTTGTGGTTTGTAATGCTTTAATTAAAAGTACATGTATATATGCAAAATAATTGCAATGAAATATATTAGATTACACTGTATTTGAAATACATGTATGTTGATAAAACAAATATTGATAAACCAACAGGAAAGTATATTCTCTACCGGGTCGTGGATTGTGTGTTGATAAATACAGTCCAGTGAACACTAGCGGCACATGAACAGAAGGGTTCAGATTTCATTATCCAACACTTTAACGCACTTTCAACATTGCTTTGAGCCTCGACTTTCCCTTAAGTGAAAAGGTGAAGAAAATAAACAGTAATCACCTCGTAAGTCCCTAACAGAATACAAACATGAGTTAGGCAAACACGGATCCCTGGATACAGCAGAGATGGATCAGGTACCTAGGAGGAGTAAGCATCCCCATGTCGACCGGTCACACCCGCCGTGAGCCCATATGTTCTTGTTCAGGTATAAGCGGAGTAATTCGTGGTCAAAAACAGTGTATATAATTGCTATGCTGAAAACGCCCAGACAACAATTTACCCAATGGCTGGCCAGAGTGGCAAACTGGATCGTTATAACAACCATAGAATTTGCGAAATGCTGCCTTTAATCATGACTGTTGGAAATCCTGTAGCAATGCTAGTATTTGTGAGTAAGTAGCCTGCCTCGATGCAAAAACTGATCAAGCTCTTGTGTATTGAGATACATGCACACCATTTGCAGCGCGATGATGGAATGTCGCTACATAAAATGGGAAGTTGACGATGGAGAAGCTGAAATCGTCCCGTTTTTCATAGGGTTGAGTAGTTGTTTGCCGTTCATATCCATGTTTCAGTCTTTTCAGCATTTTGAGTCTGCTCTAAGCAAGGCCTGGTTTGTGTTTGCTTTTATCAGTTTGCTTTATATCTGGCTCGGACTGTAGGTAGGTAGGGAAATTCTCCCTCTCCTTTTTTTTTTGAGGGGTGGGAGTGGGGATATTTTATGTTAATCTAATTAGACGATTAGTTTTCTTTGAAAACGAGGAAACTAGACACCAAGTGCCAACAATTTTTGGAATTTGTGGATATGCGATAAAAAGAGGTGAAATTTCAATTGGTTTAGTGAGAGAAAAAGTTCTAGTCTGACATGGTAATTCAATAGTTAGGATATTCAGCCATAATTAATAGTTTAGGATATTCAGGCCATATTAATAGTTAGGATATTCAGCCATATTAATAGTTTAGGATATTCAGCCATATAATGTTAGGTTAGATAATATTCAGCCATGTACATGTACAAGGCCTGGCAGTGGACACTTCATGCAATTAGCCTGGCTATCACATGGACTAGGTTACAATCTCTGTAAAATAAACACTACGTCACAGAACTGATAACATGGATGGAAATACGGCAAAAAATAACATGAAGGAGACGGGTAAGGCATGCAGGTAACCGGCTGAATCTCGGAAAGGTGCAATGTCCACTGCTCATTTGAACTCTTGAATAGGTAACCTGCAGGAGATTCCCTGTAACGCCAATGCAAAATCTCCTTATAGATGGGTTTTGACGAATGTTCTGGTCAGTGTACACCGACGACTATACGCGTCACTTTTTAGTTCGCGAATAGCTGCGGATGAATTTCTGCGAGCAAATGTAGTGACGAGCGAGTACATTTGTAATTTTAATGTCAGTCGATTTTTGAAAAAAAAAAATAAATGACATTTTTTTGGTAATAAATTTTTATAGAGAAACCTATCATGAACTGATGAAAAGACACAATGACAGGTTATTAATTTGCTTATCTGTATAACTAGTATCAGATTCGATGGTTGCAGTGTAAGACGAAATAATGAATGAACGACTGGTGTGCGACGATAATGTCGCGAGCTACCAAACTTGCACGCAAATCTCACAGATTGTTTCACGCACGCGTGTAAAAGTTGATTTCACAGTATTAGTTTGCCTTGTTTACCAGCATGGGCCATGGGAGAACCATCTAACACGATCTCTGATCCCTGTGTGATCAATACTGAAGCTTAACCCTGGGAGTTTAAATGTAATAACTTATAACTATATAATTATTTAATAAACTAAATCCTGGCTTTTGTACAATGCTAGCAAGCTCATGCTGGAATTCCATTCATCTTTGTATATTATCTATTTCTAGGAACATCGTCATATGGTATTAGATCAGCATTAGGTTATAGATTACTGTAATGGAAAAGTCAAGGTGTTTTGAATGGAGTGACAAAGAAACAGATCTTTTGATTCGACACACATCAAGTTGTTACTAACGTATATATGTGGGTGGAGGCATTTGCTCTTGTATAAAAATTGTATATCACCATGAAAACAATGTACTGGCGACTCCTTGTAATCTGAGTTTGTATTTCTGGATTAATAGATATGAATAGTTCAAGGTTCATATCAAATAAAGTTGTATTTTTGGGTAAATGGGTATGGATATACATGTACCAGGGTTCATGTTGTCAGATATATCAGGGTTCATGTTGTCAGATAAATACGTATGGATATATCGGGGCTCATGTTGTCAGATAAATAGGTATGGATATATCAGGGTTCATGTTATCAGATAAATACGTATGGATATATCAGGGTTCATGTTATCAGATAAATACGTATGGATATATCGGGGCTCAATGTTATCAGATAAATAGGTATGGATATATCGCGGGCTCATGTTATCAGATAAATACGGTATGGATATATCGGGGCTCATGTTATCAGATAAATAGGTATGGATATATCGGGGCTCATGTTATCAGATAAATAGGTATGGATTATATCGGGGCTCATTTATCAGATAAATAGGTATGGATATATCGGGTCTCATGTTGTCAGATAAATACGTATGGGATATTATCGGGGCTCATGTTATCAAGATAAAATACGTATGGATATATCGGGGCTCATGTATTCAGATAAATACGTATGGATATAATCGGGGCTCATGTTATCAGATAAATACGTATGGATATATCGGGGCTCATGTTATCAAGATAAATAGGTATGGATATATCGGGGCTCATGTTATCAATAAATAGGTATGGATATACGGGGTTCATGTTATCAGATAAATAGGTGTGGATATATCGGGGCTCATGTTATCAGATAAATAGGTGTGGATATATCGGGGTTCATGTTGTTCAGATAAATACGTATGGATATAATATTATCAGGGCTCATGTTATCAGATAAATAGGTATGGATATATCGGGGCTCAGTTATCAGATAAATAGGTATGGATATATCGGGTTCATGTTGTCAGATAAATAGGTATGGATATATCGGGTTCATGTTATCTAGATAAATAGGTGTGGATATATCGGGGTTCATGTTATCAGATAAATAGTGTGGATATATCGCGGGCTCATGTTATCAGATAAATAGGTATGGATATATTCAGGGTTCATGTTATCAGATAATAGGTATGGATAATATCGGGGTTCATGTCAGATAAATAGGTATGGATATATCGGGGCTCATGTCAGAATAGATAGGTATGGATATATCAGGGTTCATGTCAGATAAATAGGTATGGATATATCGGGGTTCATGTCAGATAAATAGGTATGGATATATCGGGGTTCATGTCAGAGTAAATAGGTATGGATATATCAGGGTTCATGTCAGATAAATAGGTATGGATATATCGGGGTTCATGTCAGATAAATAGGTTATGGATATATCAGGGTTCATTGTCAGATAAAGTTGTAT
>CAJDSM010020290.1:45223-62822 GCA_903981925.1 Ostrea lurida
AAATCTCTGTACCTGTGAAATGAGATGCTTACAAATTTGCCTAAAAACAGCTAGCTTAACATAGCTACATCATTTCACGTAAATCCATCCGTTCACATTCGTGGGGTTTTTTTCTACACATTGGCAGCTGGATTTTAATTTTCTCCACACGGAAATGAAATCCTATCTATATCAAAATTACAGAAACTGGTCTACATAATCAATGTTTTAAAATTGGATATTTTCGTAGTAGAATTGTTGATTGCCAAAAAAAAAAAAAAAAAATATAATAATAATGAAAACGAATTATCTAAAGATATTTTTTTAATTCCCGACTCATCTTGTTTATTGCGATGGCAACGGGCTTACGAGGGAACGATTTAGTATTGAAGCGAAACTACAAAATTAGCGATTATCGAACCAAAATACTGTAGTAAATTCCATTTCCAAAAGACTAATATCAAGATTTATGATAACCATATCTGTGGCAGTGAACAAAAACGTACCATGTGTCAACGAAACACAAATAGTGTTTGTAAACTGAAAAAGAAAAATATACTTTTAAAAAGATAAAATCATAATCCACAAACAACAAAATAATTGAATTTGTAATACACGTTGTTATAACACTGTTACAAAGCACTTGTAACGTGTATTACTTAGTATCCGGTGGGATACCAATATAAACTAGTTTTAATACCATTAAACCGGCGTTTTTGTCTACTGGCTTGAATGGTTTTGATGTAAAAAAAAAAAAAAAAAAAAAAAAAAAAAAATTGAGCAAGTTGATCTGTATGTTTTCTCTACACCCAAACCAATACTCTTGATATATTCCATTTACATTACCATGGAAGCTACTGCATATATGCATTGTCATGTAACAATGAACACAGGAGCAAACGGTTGACTTATAACCAAAATCTCACATACATCTCCGATTCCGCGGTTGTGAAACTGCAATTTCTGGATAAATAAAAGGTGAGATAAATATCACGAATAAACCTACACACATCACCATCATCTCAATTTATTACTAAGATTATTTCAAATCAAAGAATTGTCATTGTTCCAATATATTTCTGGTAAAATATTCTATGAACAAAAATCTACTTTTCATTGATGGTAGATCGGGGGGCGTCTTAAATGAATAGCCTCATAAGGACGCGGCCGCATAATTTTCTCTTTCAGATGATAAATTGAAGCAGAGTTCTTACGATTTCCATCATAGTGAACATTATTAGAAACTATATATAGGTTATTATGTCATGAAAAGATTAAACAAGTTCCATGGACACGTGTCATCTTTTGTATCTTTATGCAAACATTCATGGTGGTTATCCTTCCAAGGCAGACGCCGGGCTAGAGTTATTCCAACCAAACAGCCCACTGGAACCCAAACGCTGGACGCAAAGTTATTCCATTCTAAACAGATTACTAGACCAAGTTAATCCATCCATACGACACTAGACCAGGGTCATTCCATCCAACAGACGCCAGACAGAGTTTTTTCCATCCTAACAAATGCGTGGGCCAAACAGAAGCCGAACGGCGGAATCCAAACAGACGCCGGGCTAACAGGACGGACAAACCCAAACAGAAGTCCCGAAACCAATTATTCCATCTTAACAGACACTAGACCGAGTTACTTCCATCCATACAGACCACTTAGACAGGGTCATTCCATCCTAACAGACGCCAGACAGAGTTTTTCCCCATCCTAACAAATGCTGGACCCAAACAGACGCCGGACGAAATCCAAAACAAGACGCGGGGCCTACACAGACGACACAACCCAAAACAGAAAGCCGGACCAAAGTTATTCCATCTTAACAGACACTAGACCGAGTTACTCCATCCATCAGACACTAGATAGTCATCCATCCTAAACAGACGCCAAGGTTGTTCCATCCTAACAGAGGGCCGACCCAAACAGAGAAGACCCAAACAGAGGCCGGACCCAAAACAGAGCCGGACCCAAACAGACGCCGTACCAAGTAGTAGCACTAGACGAGTTACTCCATCCGATACAGGACACTAGACGGGGTTATTTCCAATCCTAAACAGACGCAGAGTTTTCCGTCCAAAACAGACGCCGGACAGAGTTATCCCACTTCCCATCGTTTATAAATATGACTGCCAGCCGCTTTTGAAAAATCGAAAAAAGAGTTCTTCAATGATTTCAGATGAACAGCACCAGAAGCGGAGAACGAATTAATGAAGTTGAATTTCAGACCGTTTTTCAAATACGTTTGTCCAACGTAATTAAAACATCATTTTCACATAATCTAACTTATTTTTAAAAGGTTTTGATAAATTTGTTTTTAAAAATCTGATTACGAATATATTTTTGAATTTGTAAATGCTTAATAAAATTTCAAGGAATTGAGTCTGCAAATCTTTCCTAAAAAAAAAAAAAAAGAAGCTTTATTTGTTATTGTATTGTTTATTTCCACTGCTTGAACTACCCCCATTCTCCTTTAGAAAGCAGCGAATCCTTAAAAAAAGATTTATCCCATAATTACAACAACTCTGTTAATTTTTACGCGCTGTATCTTTTTGTGAATAGTTACGTGACCTATAAAGTTATCAGTCCAAACGCTATTGTGAATACTGTTACGCCTTTGGTCGCTTGGACATGTTGATTGTTGTTGCTTCGCTATATTCTGAGTGTGTCATTACCCCTAGTGACTATCGATTAGTAGAATGTTCCCTTTGATCTACATTGCTTACCCTTTCAAATCTAAATGGTTATTCAAACTTTTGATTTTGCATGTATCAGCTGGTCCTGAGGGTCAAATGCCAGTTTATAGAACTGAACTTTTGTGAAAGCTGACTGCAAACCAATGATGAAGTTTCTGCTCGAAATTCCGAAAACTGTTATATTGATTGATCATCATTTTGTTTTACGTCCGCTTGAGAAATTTTCACTCATATTGGGGACGGTTCTATTGCGGTGAAGTGCTGCAAAAATTTAGGCATATGTTCGCGCTTATGGACTTTTGAGGCAGGGAGGGAACTTTAATCGTGCCAATTGGACCTCAAGCATTTTGCGGTCTCGTCCAAAGGACCGCCCCATTTAGTCGCCTCCTTTACGACAAAAAAGGGTATACTGAGGATATCTATTCTAACCCGGATTCCCACGAGGTGAAAAAAATGCTATAAAAATTTCGCTTCAAAAAGCTATTTGTGCAGGAGTTTCGGTACCACTGGTTCAACGTTATGAAATGTTATTATATAATAAAAAGATACTTGCAACCAGACAAGGCTGATCATTCGGATTTGATAACAAGTAAGCCAGACTGTTCACGTGACTGTTCACGTGAAGTGATCCCTATAGTTTAAGGCCATGGCTTGTTTATTGTTAGCGTTTCACGTAAGTCCAGTGAATAACACAGACATGGCACTTGGTTTTATGTTTTATTTCTTGGCAATTTTATCATCCCTGCCATATAACATTGAAGCCACCAACACATCAAATCAGAAAAAATTGCACACAAATTATGTTTCTTTTCTATTTCTCATATTTTCAATGCAAAAAGTTGAAGCTAATTGGTAATTGACAGATATTACGTTTCCACTTTGCTGGTTTCTTTCTTTTTATTCTCATTCTTTCACCCATTCCCAGTTTCTTTTAGTTCATCTTATGTTTGCCTCCTTGAGTCGAACAATACCATTCAATTATATTCTAAAATTCGGTACTGTTTAACGCAGAATTTTCTCACTGTCTCTTCGCAAAGACTGAATTGCGTGCATGAAATAAATACACCAAGGATCTGAACCATGTCGACAGCAAACTAGCCCCAAAATACAACTTTATCCGACATGAATCCTAAAATATCCACCCATAATTTTATTCAAAAATACAACTCAGACAACATGAACCCTGATATATGCATATCTATTTTATCCAAAAAATACAACTTTATTGGGCAAAATGAGCCCTGAATTATCCCATCGTCAGAAACCCACATTCAGCTGCACCTCTTTCACCTCCCGTGGATAAAAAAGAAGTGCAACCGACCGTGGGTTCCTGACGATGGAAATACTCATTTCCTATATCGTCCCAAAAATACAACTTTATCTGACAATGAACCCTGATATATCCATAACCTATTTATCTGACATGAACCCCGATATATCCATACCTATTTATCTGACATGAACCCTGATATATCCATACCTATTTATCTGACATGAACCCCGATATATCCATACCTATTTATCTGACATGAACCCGATATATCCATACCTATTTATCTGACATGAACCCTGATATATCCATACCTATCTATCTGACATGAGCCCCGATATATCCATACCTATTTATCTGACATGACCCCGATTTATCCATACCTATTATCTGATAACATGAACCCTGAATATATCCATACCTATTTATCTGATAACATGAGCCCGCGATATATCCACACTATTTATCTGATAACATGAACCCCGATATATCCACACCTATTTATCTGATAACATGAACCCGATATATCCATACCTATTTATCTGACAACATGAACCCGATATATCCATACCTATTTATCTGATAACATGAGCCCCGATATATCCATACCTATTTATCTGATAACATGAGCCCTGATAATATTATATCCATACGTATTTATCTGACAAACATGAACCCCGATATATCCACACCTATTTATCTGATAACATGAGCCCCGATATATCCACACCTATTTATCTGATAACATGACCCCGTATATCCATACCTATTTATCTGATAACATGAGCCCCGATATATCCATACCTATTTATCTGATAACATGAGCCCCGATATATCCATACGTATTTATCTGATAACATGAGCCCCGATATATCCATACGTATTTATCTGATACATGAGCCCCGATATATCCATACGTATTTTATCTGATAACATGAGCCCCGATATATCCATACGTATTTATCTGAAACATAGACCCGATTATATCCATACCTATTTATCTGATAAATGAGCCCCGATATAATCCATACCTATTTATCTGATAACATGAGCCCCGATATATCCATACTATTTATCTGATAACATGAGCCCGATATATCCATACCTATTTATCTGATAACATGAGCCCGCGATATATCCATACCTATTTATCTGATAACATAGCCCCTGATATATCCATACGTATTTATCTGATAACATGAACCCTGATATATCCATACGTATTTATCTGAACATGAACCTGATATATCCATACGTATTTATCTGACAACATGAACCCTGATATATCTGACAACATGAACCCTGGTACATGTATATCCATACCCATTTACCCAAAAATACAACTTTATTTGATATGAACCTTGAACTATTCATATCTATTATATCCAGAAATACAACTCAGATTACAAGCAGTCGTCCAAGTACATTGTTTAATCATGGTGATATACAATTTTTATACAAGAGCAAATGCCTCCACCCACAATATAGTACGTTAGTAACAACTTGATGTGTGTCGAATCAATAAGATCTGTTTCTTTGTCACTCCATTCAAACACCTTGACTTTTCCATTACAGTAATTCTATAACCTAATGCTGATCTAATACCATATGACGATGTTCCTAGAAATAGATAATATACAAAGATGAATGGAATTCCAGCATGAGCTGCTAGCATTGTACAAAGCCCAGGATTTAGTTTATTAAATAATTATATTAGTTATAAGTTATTACATTTAAACTCCCAGGGTTAAGCTTCAGTATTGATCAACAGGGATCAGAGATCGTGTTAGATGGTTCTCCCATGGCCATGCTGGTAAACAAGCAAACTAATACTGTGAAATCAACTTTTACACGCGTGCGTGAAACAATCTGTGAGATTTGCGTGCAAGTTTGGTAGCTCGCGGACATTATCGTCGCACACCAGTCGTTCATCATTATTTCGTCTTACACTGCAACCATCGATCTGATACTAGTATACAGATAAGCAAATTAATAACACTGTCATTGTGTCTTCATCAGTTCATGATAGGTTTCTCTATAAAAATTTATTACCAAAAAATGTTCATTTATTTTTTTTTTCAAAATCGACTGACATTAAAATTACAAATGTACTCGCTCGCTCACTACATTTGCTCGCAGAAATTCATCCGCAGCTATTCGCGAATAAAAAGTGACGCGTATAGTCGTCGGTGTACACTGACCAGAACATTCGTCAAAACCCATCTATAAGGAGATTTTGCATGGCGTTACAGGGAATCTCCTGCAGGTTACCTATTCAAGAGTTCAAATGAGCAGTGGACATTGCACCTTTCCGAGATTCAGCCGGTTCACCTGCATGCCTTACCCGTCTCCTTCATGTTATTTTTTGCCGTATTTCCATCCATGTTATCAGTTCTGTGACGTAGTGTTTATTTTACAGAGATTGTAACCTAGTCCATGTGATAGCCAGGCTAATTGCATGAAGTGTCCACTGCCAGGCCTTGTACATTGTACATGGCTGATATCCTAACTATTAATATGGCTGAATATCCTAACTATTGAATATATCCATGTCAGACTAGAACTTTTTCTCTCACTAAACCAATTGAAATTTCACCTCTTTTTATCGCATATCATCCAAATTCCAAAAATTGTTGGCACTTGGTGTCTAGTTTCCTCGTTTTCAAAGAAACTAATCGTCTAATTAGAGTTAACATAAAATATCCCCACTCCCACCCTCCAAAAAAAAAAAGGAGAGGGAGAATTTCCCTACCTACCTACAGTCCGAGCCAGATATAAAGCAAACTGATAAAAGCAAACACAAACCAGGCCTTGCTAGAGCAGACTCAAAATGCTGAAAAAGACTGAACATGGATATGAACGGCAAACCAACTACTCAACCCTATGACAAACGGGACGATTTCAGCTTCTCCATCGTCAACTTCCCATATTTATGTAGCGACATTCCATCATCGCCTGCAAATGGTGTGCATGTATCTCAATACACAAGAGCTTGATCAGTTTTTGCATCGAGGCAGGCTACTTACTCACAAATTACTAGCATTGCTACAGGATTTCAACAGTCATGATTAAAGGCAGCATTTCGCAAATTCTATGGTTGTTATAACGATCCAGTTTGCCACTCTGGCCAGCCATTGGGTAAATTGTTGTCTGGCGTGTTTCATAGCAATTGTATACACTGTTTTTGACCACGAATTACTCCGCTTATACCTGAACAAGACAATGGGCTCACGGCGGGTGTGACCGGTCGACAGGGGATGCTTACTCCTCCTAGGTACCTGATCCCATCTCTGCTGTATCCAGGGATCCGTGTTTGCCTAACTCATGTTTTGTATTCTGTTAGGGACTTACGAGGTTGATTACTGTTTATTTTCTTCACCTTTTCACTTAAGGGAAAAGTCGAGGCTCAAAGCAGTATGAAAGTGCGTTAAAGTGTTGGATAATGAATCTGAACCCTTCTGTTCATGTGCCGCTAGTGTTCACTGGACTGTATTTATCAACACACAATCCACGACCCGGTAGAGAATATACTTTCCTGTTGGTTTATCATATTTTGTTTCTATCACAATACATGTATTTCAAATACAGTGTAATCTAATATATTTCATTGCAATTATTTTGCATATATTACATGTACTTTTAATTAAAGCATACAAACCAAACAAAACATGCATTTTACTATTTACGTGGTCTTTGGACTGTCAACAAACAACGTGAAATAGCCATGGAATCAAAGGACGATAGTCAATAACAAGCACATGTTACAAGTAAAACCTTATCCATGAGCTTTGGTATTTCTTTGAAATTGGAAACCTTTGAAATGCGCCGTGTGTTTAAAGAAAAAAAGTGGCATATAAATGTTGCGCGTTTTCAGTCAGCATTTATTCATGAAGCTTTAGATTACACAGTACATGTGTACATTGTACATATACAATTTCCCAACACACTGTCAGGCCTGCCAACCTTCCCGTATTCTGCGAGAGACTCCCGCATTGTTTGCAACAACAAAAATTTGTCCTCCCGTTTTGGAGATTTTAACCAGACGAGATTCAAATTGGGAGCATTTCTTGTCAAAATATCCCCATATTCCGCGTGAACATGTTTTCTTAGGTGATTGGACGTTTAATTACGCTATATTAGATAATCAGCGCGGGGACATCCACATTTTGGCGCGATAGCATCAGCAGAAGAACTACCGGTATTACTGTACAGGAAGTTAACAGTTCAGATTATCCACTAAAACCATTAAGCACAATGGTACATAAGGTACAGTTAATAAAACTGAGGGGGGAAATGATATTAAAAAAAATAAAGATTATACAGGTCAGGGGGAAACTATGGATTTATGATGTGATATCAAGAAAGAAATCATATGAAAACTCGAAGATCAAATGATAAATGGCGGACCGGCTAATTTATCTATCCTAAGAAAATACACAACCTATTTTTATCATTGATCTCACATTGGGTTTTGACAATTTCAGTATATTCGGGTTGAATTAATGATAATAATAAAAAAAAAAAACAAAAAAAAAAACAAAACAAACAAAAACCCCAAAAACTAAGTACAATTTAGCTATATCGTCTCGTCAAAAATAAACAGGCCATTTGAGTTCAATCACCCAAATGGAATCCCAAATGGGATATTACCGAGTAATCGGGATATATGAAAATATCCCACCTGGGATCTACCAGATTATCGTACTAACGGAATATATCGCAAGAGGCCCAACGTTGTAAGAACCGGAATATAACAGTTAATTGATGTAGAACCCTGATTAATCATTTGATGACGATGCTATATGTGCGTTCTGCTCGGTTACAAATGGATCTCAAAGATCACTCCATAAATATACCTAGGAATTTTACTTTCCGAAATACATTACTGATTTGAATTGATTGATTATATATTGTTTTCGTCCACTCAAGAATATTTCACTCATATGGAGATGTCACCAATGCTGGTGAAGGGCTGCACAATTTAGGCCTATGCTCGGCACTCAGGGCCTTTGAGCAGGGAGAGATCTTTATCGTGTCACACCGGGCCTCGGTTTTTCCGGTCTCATCCGAAGGACGCGCCCATTCAGTCGCCTCTTACCACATCGAAGGAGTTGGGGACCTATTCTATCCTGGGCCCCCACGGGTCTACACGTACCAAAAAATATCGTGCACTAGCTTCAATACCACTTAGAGAACAAATGTAATCTATTCTACAATTCCGCGTGGAGTGCCAAACCAATTATGAAATTAGCGATTTAGTAAAGAATTTGTTAAAATGTTGAAAGATGTTTAATTTGATTTGCACCAGTTGTTGTTTTTTTTTTTTTTTTCATAACCAATAGCCTGCACAATATAACCAGTGTTATAGTTTTTTTTAAAACATGTAAATTAATGATTTTTTTTTTGTAAATTCCATATACAAGATATGCTTTGAAACATATTTTATTGATATACAAATAAAAGGATCGGAAACAAGTTATTTTCTCTCGTTGAATATACAAATTATTACCATACCACGTTGGTATAAAATACATAATGGCACGCGACCTTTTAATCGAACTTCCTATACATTATCTGTTTTGAACATGTTTTATTGATATATAATCAATCAAAAAGACCGTAAACAAGTTTTCACAACTAGTATCTCTCCTTGAATGTTGCATGTAACTGTTATTCAAAGAAATCATTCATAAAGTAAATTACATACCCGTGCTGTACAAATTGAAAATCATTATACATAAATCAATAGATGTAAAAAACGAAAAAACATTGATAATTTAAAAAGAGACGAATTTCTACGCAGTTGTTTTTTTTTTTTTTTTGGTGATCAAACTGCGTGAAAAATGTGTGATTTTTTCCATCTTTTCAATGAATCACATTATCCTTGCTGGAGGGTTGACATAACTGTACAGTTTGCTCCGTTATGGGGTCTCTCGAGAGATGGGTGTGAATCCGTACTAGAGAAACCGCAGGGATGTACTGATGAAATTTACAGGGAATCGGGTCTCTTTAGAACAGGCTACTAATGCACTGTACAATTAGTTTACTTGCTAATTTTGGTACTGAAAACATTTGTCGAATTTTTCACAGTATTATTTGAAAAATGATATTTTCATTGTTTGGCAACATTTCATTCAACACTAAATCAAATGTTCTTGTGCTTCTATATTTGGTGATTTCTCTCACCCGCTTAACAGGTAACATTTCCAGCGCACTAAACAAAATTAGTTCACTCGGTTTCAGAGGAGCATGCATTTACATATAGACCTACCAACATTTTACATCTAATATATGGTGTGATAGTATTTAGTACATCTATCATGTGTTCATATCTAAAATGAAAATCGATTCCAGGACAGAAATGGCCGGGTTGCATTCAAATGCATGAATCCAGATAAAATAAAAAATAAACCGAAGTATTTGTGGTACAAATATAAATCATATACGATACCAATTCTGATGCACCAGATGTGCATTTCGACAAATTATGTCTCTTCAGTGATGCTCAAACCGAAATGTTGGAAATCCGAAACATGAAAGTAAAACTTTATAAAAGTGAACAATGTAGTGCCAAAGACTGGAACCAAAATATATCTTAAATATAAAAGCAAAGATAACGAATAATGATCAATCTCGTAAGTCCCAAATAGAATACAAAACAAGAGATGGGCAAACAGGGACTCCTGGACACACCAGAGGTGGGATCATGTGTCCCGGAGGAGTAAGCATCCCCTGTCGACCGTTCACACCCGCCGTGGGCCCATTGTCTTGATCCGTAGTATTAAATGGCTTAACATTTCTTGAAATCACATCCAGACAGCATTTAACTCAATGCGACGTATACTGGCAAACTAAATTGTTATAACGACCATAAAATTTGAGAAATGCTGCCTTTTAAGCGTGGACTGTTGAAACCCTGCAAAAAACAACTTGTTTGTAAGTAACCTGCCTCGATTCAAAAAACTGATCATACGCAGAACAAGCTCTTGGGTATTCGATAAAGGAGAAGACTACACACCGTATGCAAGGTGATGATGGAATAATTCCAATGTCCTTTATTTACGATGGTTTTGATTGGATAAAATCAAATCGAAACAGAATTACACATCAAATAACTCCGAAACGTGACGTAACAATACGCGCATTGAAAACAAAACAACGTAACGCAGGAACTATTCAAATTTTAGATTATCAGACAGTGAACAAATTTGGAATTATAAGAATTACACATTCTTTTTTTAAGAGATTTACGATGTTGTTAAACTCTGGACATTTTACTCACAAACTTAACATAAAAGTGCTTCGCACTTTATTATTCAGTTGTGAGTAAAATGTCCAGAGTTTACACATCGATAAATTCTATAAAAAAGAATGTTTAATCCTATAATATTGCTACATAGGTATGGGAAGTTGACAATGGAGAAACTGAAATCGTCCCGGTTGTCATAAAGTCAAGTTATAATTTGCCGTCAATGTTTATGTTCAATAAAATATCCAACTAAAATGTACATGTACATGGTCTGAAAAATGTAAAGTAAAAGCTGAGAAAAGAAAGTTGGTTACACAGAGCAGACACCATGCTTAAACAAGATGTGTTTGTGAAGCACTATCCACATGCCAGTGGAAGGGGCTAGTCAGAAGGGATTAATGCATGTGAAGTATAAGAAAGTTATTGGCCAATGTTAAAGTCTTATAAAAAGTAGGTCAAAGTGAAAGGTCAAGGTCAGTAGGTCAAAATTTTGGCACCAGTTGAAAGGGCTTGTCATAAGAAATACACATGTGAAATACGAAAGCCAAATCTGGCCAATGTTAAAGTTTTTAAAAGTAGGTCAAATTTTAAGGTCAAGGTCAGGAGGTCATTAATGTTGTCACCAGATGAAAGGGCTTGTCATAAGGAATATACATGTAAAATATAAAAGCCATTGTTCTTACGATTCAAAAGTTATACAGCCAAGGTTTTGTTAAAGTTTTTTGAAAATAAGGTCAAACTTCAAGATCAAGGTCAGGAGGTCAAAAATTCTTGTACCAACGGAAAGGTCTTGTCATAAGGAACATGCATGTGAAATATCAAAACATACAAAAGTTATAGCCAAGGTTAAAGTTTCAGACAGAAGGGCAGACAGGACAAAAACAATATACCCCCCGATCTTCGATCACGGGAGCATAAAAATGGCAAATTTCGACTACTTGTACATTTAAATTCTCGAAGAATGTCTGATCACTTTCAATAAGACACCAAAAGGAACCGGTATAATGATAGTAGGGGTCTATATTATACTACCCGCTATTTAAAAAAATGCAAAGAATGAAACGGATTTTTATTCATATCGTCGATTCAAAATAGCTCTGAAATGCTGCTTTTATCGTCACTCACCCCGAAGTGCTTCCTGGTCCAGTAATTTCAATATCTATGTCATTGATCTCTCATAAAAATAATCATCATTGACGCGTAAAACCCAGAATATTCGGTAGTTTCCAGCTCATTTCCTAATCTGTCACCGCCGTCATAACATTGTCAATTCCAGTATCCCAGTTAGGCAACAAACTCATAAATTTCAATGTCGAACATCATATTTCAATATTGAAAAACAATTAATCTCTTAAAATATTGTGATACAGCTATATCGAATATGTTTATGCAATTTTATTCTATGAATGTAAAAGAACGTATATATGGCTACCGGAAGTGACGTCGTTGATGGCGACTACGAAAAACTAGGAAATGAGTTGAAAAGTGGTCGCGAAAATCTACCGAATATTCTGGGTTATAATTAAGCGTCATTGAGGATTATTATTAGGGTAGATCAATGGCATAGATATGGAAATTACTGGACCAGGAAGTACTACGGGGTGGGTTACGATAAAAACAGAATACCACCAGATATATGATAAATTTATTTTGCCTTATATGAAATGTACATTGCCATTCCTTAGTTAACATGTGGCATTTAGACATAACATTCAGAACACGCAAACGCGTCCATTGAATTAACCAAGAAGACATAATAGTTTCTTGGACAATAAGATTACTTATTAGACATTTATGAAAAGGTGAAGATAGCGAACAAGGAACATTCTCATATTAAAATCCTATTATGGAATACAAACTGAGAGGTGGGCAAACATGGAGCCCTGCATATACCAGATGTACCTAGAGGTGTATAATTTGCCTTTCGTTACTCATATGTTGGGCGACATAGTTCGTACCCGCGAGTACAATCTCGCGTTACCCGAGTTGCAACCAAACGGATAAAGTTTCAAGTTTTACAAGACATATTGGGCTTTTGCAACCCTACCGCTGCAATGATACTGCACATGCTAGTTTTCAAACGATAGATGTGATTGGTTGGATTTTCATACATGAGAGTGAGAAGGAACATCGGAAACTGTATTTACCTTCTAACTTGGGTACGAACCAAACACGTCCGTACTAAACTTGCAAAATGTTTAGACCTTCAATATCCATTCAAAACATATTACTGAAGGCAAATACATCAGAAGAAAACACTTCATCATTTCATATCATATGTATATCGATCCGTGGGGGCCCGAATGAGACCGGAAAAACTGAGGCCCCGTGTCACAGCAGGTGTGACACGATAAAGATCCCTCCCTGCTCAAAGGCCCTGAGTGCCGAGCATAGGCTAAATTTTGCAGCCCTTCACCGGCATTGGTGACGTCTCCATATGGGTGGGACGTAAAAGAATCAATCAATCATATGTATATCAATATGTAGATATGATGTATATGTTATCTGTACTGTCGAGATATTTCTCTTTCCATATGTCCAAGTGTTTCCTTCCATGTACGAAAATTCGACTTCGTCCACCATAACAAGTGCATGATTACTGTACAGTTCGATAGGATTTTCTTGGATAACCATGATTGTGAGTCTTAAATACACAGGAGGCAGGGCTCAGCAGACTCAGAGGATATCTTCACGCCTGACTGAACGGGTTCACGTGTCAACTCAGTGTACTCAGCAGCAGACGCAAAGCAGAAGAGCAGACGTTAATACGGGATCTTCTTTATGCTTCTGGTAATGACTGAGTCTGGCTGGAATAGTACCTACCACTCTTCTTTTCATGTACTGCTTTGCATGAATATGTTTGTGTATTTGACACTTGACCAAGTTTCTAAAACCAGATTGTTTTGCAAGTTTTGAATCACTATTGGTAAACTGATGATTATCTCTATAGGTCGTGTGCAATATTAGTTAAACTTTCATTATTCATTGTGGTTTGCAGATATATTTGATGCTACTTTTCCAAAGAAAACTGCAATTAATAATTCACCTACCGCAAAAACCTTGTGGTAAGCTTCTCTTTGTCGATTGTAGGTTTAGCCCATATGACCTATTGCATAACGTTGCTAAAGGTGAACTTCCAAATGTTAATCACATAAATAAAATAAGGGTTGTTGCAAAAGAATTGCAATTAGTGGCTGCCACATGTACATGCATGTAGTAGATTTATTGCAGGGACGATCCAGGGATTTTACAAATAAAATGGAGAGTGCGAAACTTGATGGTCACATTCTAACCAAAAATAATTGAGTCCTTCAAATGACAAAATATCCTGACAAAAATACCGGATTTTTCTCAACCACTATAATGTATCACCATACCTCAAACTTCGTGCTTTATATCACAAAGGGAAACATCCTAAAAGATTAAAGACCTTCAAAAAGTCGAGGAATCTTCTGTCTATTGCATGCATGTATGTATTACATGCATATCAAATAAAGTGATGACACTTAAATGTCAATAGACGCCCGTGGACCTAAGAGGCTTCAAATTGTAATGAAATCAATTTGGAACCGAGATATTTACGTCTGTCAATGGACATGACGTCACGCTCGTGCAGGGCTGGGTAGTTTAGCTACACTACCCAGGAATCTTTCGATATCTCTATATTCTGTCACGTTATACAAACACGGAAATGAGAACGCTCAGTGATGAATTAAAGTCGATATCTGCTGCTTTCAAACAACATTCAAAATTCAGAATAACTTTTTTTCTGTTGATGAAGGTTTTGAAACCAAAGGCAGAGGCGTAGGACTGATTATCCTTGAGAGTGGGGGGGCAAACTTAAAAAAAATCACAGAAAAGTGGGGGGGAGGGGGGGCTAAACTTAAAGATTATTTTACAAGCCAAATAAACAAAAAAAAAAAAAAAGGCACTTTGAAACACGTAAAAGTGGGGGGGCAAAACCTTTATTTATTATCTGACAGTGGGCGGGGCAGACTTCTAAATTTGTGTGTATTTCAGAACAAGAACATTTACTCGAGAAAAAGTGGGGGGTGACAAAAACAATACTTTTGCCGCCCCCACTTTTGAAAGTGGGGGGGCATTGCCCCCCATGCCCCCCCGGCTCCTACGCCCATGAAAGGTTATACAAGAGAAGGCGAGGATAATGAAAGAAATATAATGAGGATGGTGAATATGACATCAAAGAATACAATCTCTGAGTGAGGGTGAGGGTTATCACTAAGGGTCTGCTAGGAAGGACAAATTAACTAATATACAATAGGAAGGGCGAAGGTAAAGAAATCAAAAGATTTACAAGATACAGCGAAGGTAGTGATATAGGTAATGCATGCAGTGTCAATAGTATCTACTAGTATTTTAAAAAGGGTTTACATGGATGGGCGAAGAACAATGACGTCAACAAGACCTATCAGCTTTAGGGGAGGGAGAAGGTGAAGTCAAAAGACCTATCACTCCCACTTAGGGGGGAGAAGGTATAATTTTAGCAAAGGAGATTGGCAATGCTCTCGCGGTATCTAGTAGGGAGAGTCGTCTGGTGAAGAGGATCTGTTAGGATGTCTAGAGAAAATGATCACGTGGTATTCAGTAGGCAGAGTCAAGGTCATGCTATCAAGGTTTGTCTGGGTGTGAAGAGGATCTTTTAGGATGTCTAGAGAACATGATCACATGGTATCTATTAGGCAGAGATAAGGTCATGCTATCAAGGTTGGGGTGTGAAGATCTGTTAGGGTGTCTAAAGTAAATGATGTCGTAGGCCCAAGCAGGAAGGAAAAAAGTAATGGCATAGAATAAATCTGCTAGAAATGGAAAGGGTAATGCTAGCATCATCCACTACAGGAATACATACAATGTCATTATTTGTACTTTATTGTAAACAAATTTATTCTTTTGTGTGCTTAAAAAGTTAAAATGGTTCAACCTAGGGAATTTTTATTGTTCTTTCAATACTCATTTTTTCGGCTTTTTTAGTTTCAGCTTTAAGAGAGCATTCTAAATCCAAAGCGAATATACAGTCAGATCAATGATACAAAATTCAGTAATTTTCCTTGACATATATGTCAAACGATCACATTTCTGATACGTCTTAAGCAAAAATCAAAAGCTCACTTGAGGAGTCTGTGGGATGACGCTCTGCCTGTTCGTAGCAAATCATTATCAGAAAACGACGAAGCTGGCAAGGCGCTTCCGAAATCTTCCGGTGTGGGAAACAATCAATATTGGAGCCCAAAACTTCGTCATTTTTATTCTGAAATGCCATCAAGATTTATGTATTGGACTTGAATGTTATTCTATAAACGCTGAATATTTTTTTTTACATTAAACACACGCGCTAAACAAATAAAGATAAATCAGGGCATGATGTGCCATTTCTAGCACCAGGGGACTCGTTATTTGTTTTCTGGGAGACACATATATAGCTATCTGTAATAGTTTTAGAGATACGTTCACATAAATATCGCACATGTACGTACAATATCTATGTGCACGTGCACTGTAGAACAGATAATAGTTGACATGTGAGGTGAACGGAATGTAATGGGTCTTCAAACCAAATTGAATTAAAATCTCTATTTATTTAGCAAATGATTCCTTGGTGCATAATATGGATGTCGATACAATGTGGATTAATTGGCTGAACGTTAGTGTTATTTACTGTAAAGTTCTTGCATTTATTTATTCTTTCTTCATGGAATTCATTTATTCGCTCATACAACATTATGTGGTACATGAAGTATATACATGTATTGAATACAAAAACTAAACACACATTTGACAAAGAATGAGATCAGAGTATATATAAAATTATAAATGCACACACAAATAAAAACATATAGTGAGAAAAAATATAAATAAATAAACACCAAATGTAGGTTTTTAAAATGTGTGGAGGACAGACTAAATCATAAATTTTAGATATAAACATACAATTTTTTTTTAGTGTTTTGACCTTACTGGCTAACATAATTTCATGAAATTTAATAGCATTAGGTCTTGTGTAGTACTTGCTGTGTAACTACAAGTTCTTTTTAGATTTTATTTAGAATCCAAATTTGATTCACACCACTTATAGCAGATTAGAAGTGTGGGTTATGTTGGACTATGACATTAAAGTGATTGGAGTTCACATTCCATTCTAGTACCGACAACTGTCAGTGTCTACCAATTGTATACTGACGTCAGAAACCTAACAATGCCTACCGATTGTGTAATGAACGTCAGAAACACAATACCTACCGATTGTGTAATGACGTCAGAAACCTAACAATACTTACCGATTGTGTAATGACGTCAGAACCTAACAATTACCTACCGATTGTGTAATGACGTCAGAACTAACAATAGGCCTACGGATTGTGTAATGACGTCAGAAACCTAACAAA
>CAJDSM010020290.1:62847-75360 GCA_903981925.1 Ostrea lurida
GGGAGAGAGGATGAGGGGTTGAAACGGAATGTAATGGGTCTTTCAAACCAAATTGAATTAAAAACTCTATTTATTTAGCAAATGATTCTTGGTGCATAATATGGTGTCGATACAATGTGGATTAATTGGCTGAACGTTAGTGTTATTTACTGTAAAGTTCTTGCATTTATTTATTCTTTCTTCATGGAATTCATTTATTCGCTCATACAAACATTATGTGGTACATGAAGTATATACATGTATTGAATACAAAAACTAAACACACATTTGACAAAGAATGAGATCAGAGTATTATATAAATTATAAATGCACACACAAATAAAAACATATAGTGAGAAAAAATTAAATAAATAAACCACCAAATGTAGGTTTTTAAAATGTGTGGAGGACAGACTAAATCATAAATTTTAGATATAAACATACAATTTTTTTTTAGTGTTTTGACCTTACTGGCTAAAACATAATTTCATGAATTTTTATAGCATTAGGTCTTGGTGTAGTACTTGCTGTGTAACTACAAGTTCTTTTTAGATTTTATTTAGAATCCAAATTTGATTCACACCACTTATAGCAGATTAGAAGTGTGGTTATGTTGGAACTATGACATTAAAGTGATTGGAGTTCACATTCCATTCTAGTAACGACAACTGTCAGTGTCTACCAATTGTATAATGACGTCAGAAACCTAACAATGCCTACCGATTGTGGTAATGACGTCAGAAACCTAACATTACCTACCGATTGTGTAATGACGTCAGAAAACCTAACAATACTTACCGATTGTGTAATGACGTCAGAAACCTAACAATACTACGCGATTGTGTAATGACGTCAGAAACCTAACAATACTTACCGATTGTGTAATGACGTCAAGAACCTAAACAAGTCCTACCGATTGTGTAATGACGTCAGAAACCTAACAAACCTACCGATTGTGTAATGACGTCAGAAACCTAACAATGTCTACCGATTGTGTACTGACGTCAGTGAACCAAAATTTACAATTTCGGAAATCTAAAATTTATCTGTAAATTCGAACTGTTGAAAGATTATTGGCAAGTACCATCAACTGAATCTCCGCCTTTGCAACTTCCAACGGGTTGTTCCAGTATAAAAAGTAATGCCTTTTGGCATGAAACATACCCCCGTTACCTTCTAAAGGATGATTCACTTCCTTCGTCATAGCCTCCAAGGATGTGAAGGCTACATCGATAACATCATCATGTACACTGAAACATGAGACGGACAACTGATGACCACGCGTGTGTTCTTTGACATTATGGCTAAAGTGAACTGTGAATCTCACGACATGATTTAGGTTGTAAAATAGGTCAAGGTTATGTTACACATATTATGGCTACATTGGAAGCTATCACAAAGTGCCAGTTTCCTACAAACAAGGGGGAAAAGAGATATTTGGGCATAACTGTTTTTTTTTTTCTTTCAGAAAATATTTTTCCTCAACAGTTAGTTCACTTTAGCAGCCTACTGCAAAAGAGAGTCAAAGACGGTGATGAATTACTTTGCAAAAGCAAATTTATTCTTATGAGTAGGCATATTCAGTCCCAAATTTTCCTAAGCGATTTAAGCTTAACGTTGATGCTAGTGATGAAATAGTCTGGATTACATTGTTTGAAACACATAATGACTATGTAGTTAGAGTTTTCAAAGTGTCAATGTCAAAATTACCATCGAGAAATAGTGTCTCATTTTGTTGTTTGTTTGACAACATCTTGATATTTATTTGAATGTTAATGTGCGTCCTATTCTTGTTCATACAGACGACAAACCCATCACCTTTATTGAGTGAAATGTCAAATTAAATTTAAAAACTCACAAACTGGAATTTGTTGTTACAAAAATACATGTAGTATATTGATATTCAATATATCAAAGGCAGAGGAAATGTTACTGCACACAGAAGTTCAAGACAATCATGAATTGAAGTATTTTAGTTTCATTTTTGTACGTTTGATTTGATGTACATGCATTCAGGTCTTCTGTTTAGAGGATTAATTTCCATTGTCAATCAGACTTCTGAGGGGGAGGTGCTATGTAGTACACGGATACTCGATACTAGTTTATTGACTCATTGTGATTTTTAAGTCTCTTGGAGTTTGACGACGTTCTATTTTGATTCGATGTTTAGGGGGATTCAAAAGAAATGTGACGTAATAAACTAGTTTACGTGCACCGTGTACTTTTCTAGAAGTGACATTCTCTAGGATTTTGTTTTGTATGAATAGACTGTAAATTTTGAGGTTGTACTTTGTGTGACGTAATTTATAATATTCTCTAGGATTTTGTTTTGTATAAATAGACTGTAAATTTTGAGGTTGCACTCTGCGTGGCGTAATCTATAAGAAACTTTCTCTAGGATTCTGTGATTTATAGATAGATTTTTTGAGGTAGCACTCTACAGAATTACGGTGATATTACATTAGTGGAGACTGGACCTAATGGCTGAATTCGACAATATTATAAACGGGCTTATTCTCGTGTGTGAATTCAGTTTAGGGGTGGACAAACAACGGACACTGCTATACGAACTTTGATTATATGTAAATTATTGCAAATCGATTGGCAAACGAAACCATTTTAACACCACAGAATTTGTGAAATGCTGACTTTAAACGTGACTGTTCAAACCCCTGCAAAATCAACTTGTTGGTCAGTAGCCTGCCTCGATTCGAAAATTTATCACACTCAGAACAAGCTTTTATACGTATCGAATCAGTTGAGAGACATAAACATCTTAATTATGCAGGGGATGATGAAATATTGCTACATAAATATGATAAGTTGACCATAGAGAAGATGAAATTACCCTGTTTTTCATAAAGTTGAGTTGTTAGTTTCCCGTTAATGTCGATGTCCAATAAAATATCAAAATACGAAGCAGACATGGAAGGCTCCGTGGTGTCTTTTATTTCGAGTTCAATGAGACAAACCGAATCGACGTTTGAATGAAAATTATTATCATTAATAGATAAAGCGTAGTTGATGATTGATTGATTGATTATTTACTGTTTTACGTCCCACTCGAGAATATTTCACTCATATGGAGACGTCACCATTGCCGGTGAAGGGCTGCAAAATTTAGGCCTATGCTCGGCACTCAGGGCCTTTGAGCAGGGAGGGATCTGTTTCGTGCCACACCTGCTGTGACACGGGGCCTCGGTTTTTCCGGTCTCATCCGAATGACCGCCCCATTCAGTCGCCTCTTACAACACGCAAGGGGATGCTGGGGTCCTATTCTAACCCGGACCCCCACGGGTCGCGTAGTTGATGCATCCAATTGTCGAGCTAATGGCCACAACAAGAGAAATATCTTTTCTTCTCCTGTAAACTTCTGAATAAGAATATAAAAACAGGTCAGCTAACAAAGGAGTACAATTCGTGCCCATAGGAAGACCTGATCACCAAAGACTATCAAACTATTGTCAATAAGGAACTCTTCAGAGTACTTGTGCGTAGAGTCAGAGTGGATTTTTTTTTTTTTATGAATGGTCACAAGATACTTAGTCTAGATAATGTTAAAAAGTCTAGTCTATGAATTATTGTTAGGAATGATCTTGTAAAGTGTTGAAAAGTCATTCGTTTTGATGTTATTGATTTGAGAAAAGTTCTGTGATTTCAAATTCACTAGAAGCTCTTTAAAAATATTTAGAATCCACATTTGATTTACACCACATCTGGCATTTGTTGAGTAGTAAATCTGAAGTTTCTCCTTAATAGCTGTCAATATTTCGTGAGGAGTAAAGACAGGGGCTTGGTAGAACATTTACGAGACCCAGCAATGTATTGTAAAGGTGTTTTGGGTTTTGTTTTTGTTTTTTTGTTTTTTATTTTGCGAAGTTTTGGAATCCAGTATAGGTGCGGTAACTCATTCATCCGTCCCATTGACTGGGATAAAACTGAAGCATGATTTTAAAGAATTTCACCTTATGTAAGAGCAGCTTAAGTATAGAATTGATGCCAAGTTCGTGACGAACCTTACAAGCAAAGACAATGTTGTTATAAGCTTTGTCAGCTGGAGTCAAACCATATTCTTCATGTAATTCTTTTATCACTTCTGGTTTAGAAACACAGGGTAGATGGTATGCGCATTTGGTTTAATGTGCCTAATACATTATACGCGCCCGTGTGTGTCTGTGTGTGTGTGTTGGGGGGGGGGGTTTAAGGGCATTACCATTGTCGAAAAATTATTAAAATCGTTTGACATAGATCCGGGGCATCAGCACGATACAGATTACATTTTTTTTCTCGTAATTCCATTCAGTTTATAAATTTTATGACACATTAACCATGATTCTTAAGCGTGTTTGCTTTCCGCTATCTAATGATACAGATCATACTTGTTTTCTCGTAATTCCATTCAATTCGTAAATTTTATGACACATTTTAAAACCACATTTCTGAAGCATGTGTGCTTTCTGCTATCTAATGAAATTCAAAATCTAATATAACAATTACTTCAGCTGCATATCATGGAACTTAATTTTCTCAAATAGACCTGAACTTTAATAAATACCTTTGAAAAAGCACATATAAAACCTCCCTGTGTGTAATTACGCATAAGTTTCTAAATACCTATATTTACAAATGCAAATTTCATATTTTTTGTTCAAACAGTATGTTAGTTACATTGCATTTAAAACTCCCATGTTGCATGAATGTATTTGCATATTTGAACATTACATACATTTATAATTTTTGAAGACCACACGCGTTCTTACATAATTGATTTTTTTTTATATAGCGAGTATTGAAAATCGTTTCTTTTGTTTCCATTTTTAGATTAAAGATGTAAAAATTACAATCCCTAGTGTTTCCTAGGAAATAGTTCAAAATGCTGCAGATTCTAAGGTTGTACATCCCCTCACGGTATGGCATTCTGTAAAATATTATTCCTGCAAGTGCTGTAGAAGTAAGAACGCAACAAATGTTCATTCCCCCGGCCATTAGGCCTACTTTTTATATTCATCTTTATGTTAGCGTAAGATGGTACTGTTGCAATTGCGTTTGAAATCAACAGCAAAATGCAAAAACCAAGATCTGGTAAAAGAAAGCAGTGACCTTGACCCTCTGATTTCCTAACCAATCCAAGTCTATTCCTGACAATTTGATAGAATGGTATAAATGATGTAACTTATATTTCGCAAACAAAGACTTTCGAAACTTCTTTATTGACATTAATCGTGAATAATCAAATTTTAAAAAATCACAAGGAACAAAGATTTCCATGCAATATATCACCCCTAAACTTTTTTTTAAAATAAAAAATCAAAATGTATCATACATTATATACTAGTACATCATAAAGTTCTATATTTCCTTCTTATGTTGATCTTTCCCTGTAACCTTGAAAACCCATAACAAGCGCCGTGTATTTGTCTACTATGGGTTTTTTTGGGGGGGTGGGGGCTGGGGTTGTTTTTTGTTTTTGCACCATTACGGGGGTATCTGCAAAGTGCGAAACGAAATCGAAACGAGATCTACCGAAAGTTCAAACGAAACGAAATCCAACGAAACGAAACTTATTTTTTGGTCCCCCTTCAATTCTCTGTCCTCTGCACGCTAACGCCTCTCTCAAAGATGAAATTATAAGGTTTTTGTAAAATACTGAGAAATTTCATTACCGGAACCAACATCCAACTTAGCTTAATTAATTTATGTTGTATAATTTAAGATAAAATTGTTTTACCGCTGTGAACAAATTCCTACAATTTTGATTTTAATCCAATTGTCCGGGTTTCATGATTCATGTAATTCTTAAATTTCCAATCGGTATTCTTTTCCACGTTTTAGCTACACTACTGTATTTAGAAACTTTTGCGCCAATTCATTAATCTATCGTGTAAAACAAACAATACGCACATATACATGCATTGTCTTCAGAGCAAAAAATACTGATCATGAAACCTTCCTTTGCTTCGTGTTATCCCTGACGTTCGAGTGTTCTTTGCCCCCCCCTACCCCCCCCCCCCCTTCCCTCCCGTTTTATGATTTGCAAGTGTTATGTATTCTACTTTCCCAGACACAGCTCTTCCTACAATGTTTGATTATAAACAATGGACCGTATCAGTCAACATCTGTATGTGGCACCTTTCACAGGGGCCTGAGATGTTCGTCCATATTATCATTTATTGCTATTATACATGTAATTATAGTTTGGTTGTTCAATGGTCTGTTTCTTACATATTTTCGTTTCGTTTCAGTGGATTTCGTTTCGTTTCGGTAGATTTCGTTTCGCACTTTACAGGTACCCCCATTACGGGGATCATGTCTAAAAAAAAAAATAACCAGAGTGGGCTACATTTATCCTTTGTTTGAAATTGCCTCTACCACACCTTTAATGGGACCGACTCACGATTTTTGATCAAAACGTTTTTCATTTTTGATGTTAAACATTGCATATATAACTCATTTAAAGTCTACATTCAAATTTTGGATCTTTAGAATGTAAGTTTAGCCGTATATCTCTGTGTTATGTAAACAAAGACGCTCGTCTTTTTATCACTGGATACCAACATTGCGCAGCAAGAAAAAGACCAACAAGTAGAGAAAACATGTGCTGAAAACGGATTTCACATAGTTATCACGGAGTGGTTTTAAGCCAGGAAACTGTTGTGCCTCTAACTTTGCTGACCTAAGACGTGGATCAGCGACCACTCATTGGCGCCGGTACTATCAAGTATCCCAGCTACTTCCCAAGCCTGAGTGTGCGTCTGATGGTGGCGTATATACACGTTTAGATTCAGTGTGGATCGTAATTGCCACAAGTATTTTTCTCATAATTAACATTTTTGTCTAGCTCACGCTCGCTACGCTCACGAACTTTATACACATCAAACAAGATATTTTGATCATAACAAAAATAAAAAAAAAAAAAAAAAATTTGTAGACGAATCAGAATCAGTCGATCCTCTTGATAGAATTTTCTACAATTTGAGACTAAAATAAATTATACCGTTTTAGGAAGAAATGTACTTTATACGTAAGTTAAACTTGAAAAATAATTTCACAAGGAAAAAGCTTCTGAGAAACCAATAATATAAATATATTGTTTTATAAAAAGAAAAGGAGAAAGAGAGAAAGCATATTACATGTACATGCAGCAAGTAATCCTTGATCTTTTCAAATGAAAAAGTTAATCTGCATGTAATCGACTTCTCCCCCCTGAACCCCCTACCAGGACCCATCCTGGACCCACTGGGTTCCTAGAGCGGCCCCGAGATCCAATAAAAATGCTAAAACCTCTCAGCTTTCGACCCCCTGGGCCTCTTACCAATGGCAGCCCTGGACCAGCTGAAGACCCCTCGCCTTACTGAGTCTTGTGCACCCACTATTGGAAACTCCTGGTTACGGCCCGTGTTACAGCAGGTTTGGCACGATAAATATCCCTCCCTGCTCAAAGGCCATAAGCGCCGAACACAGTCCTAAATGTGCAGCCCTTCACCGACAATTTTGACGCCTCCATTTAAGTGAAATATTCTCAAGGCGGAAGTAAAACAATGTACAATCAATCTAAATTATCTGATCCGCCGAATCACGAGGTACCACCGGGCAAAAGTAATCAGTATGTGATACGTATTCAAGCTAAAATTTCTCTTAAATTTTAAAATTTCATTTTTTTTTTTCAATTCTGGCTTTTTTCTTTTCTTTTTCTTTTTCGACCTAAAATGCTTTCATCATAGAATCTAACACTGCATGACGTCATAGAAGCGTTAACGTCATAATGTTATAAATCGTCACAGTAACTAGGCTAATACAACTAGTGTTGACGTTAACCATGGCTGATACAATTGATTTTTATTTGATTGAGGAAGGCATCAAGCAAAATGAACACACTCTTTGTCTTCAGGAGGTTGTAGGTCGAATGTTATGGAATTGCGCGCATGCACAGTTAACGTATGTGCAAGACATTCAAAATTATCAAACTGAAATGCTCAAAGAAATTTGGCGACAGAGGCATTCTGCTTTCTTCCAATCTGCTTCTGTCTGGGAATACAAAGCGCTTGGCAGAGGTCATAGGAACATCTATGATAGCTCATGGCCGAGAATGGCCCCCATCAGAAACTTCTACACTACACCCGGCAGGAACATGGACCGCGGTTAAAAGAAATAGAGAAAGAATTTATTTCGTACAACGCACAGCGGGAAGTTCTTGAAAAAATCTGTCAAGATCAAAAGGCAATCAGTGGACAACATGAAGGCGCTTTTGATGGAGTTAGAAGAGAAGCTTTCGAAAAGGAGCAAGATTACTTTTGGAAGAAAATTTGCAAGACGCACGAGCAAATTAAAGTCCATGAATACCCAGATATCTCATCTCCGAGAAAGCATAGAAACAACGTCTGCTGCTTGTATGGAAGATGAGGCGAAGTTAAAGTCTTTAATCAGTAGCAAAAAGAAGACCTTGCAGAGGATGTTTCTAGAACTCAAAGAACTGGACAGGAACAGATATACCGTGATTCATGAAGTGATTTCACAATATGCAAAAGATTTCATTCCGCGATATGACTTACCGGTAATTCATGAAAATACAGAATCTTCTACAAACCTAGATGCAGTCAATATTCAAGAGATTCACAGCCGGAATTGGATACAAACTGAAGAGAGAGCTAGACTTAGAAAAGCGGGGCTTGTTACGGGGGTGGATATGTTTCTGGTGCCCAGTCTTTCTATGCAACAACAGAATCCTGATCTACATGATGTAGAGGAAGGAACGAAGACCAAAATCACACCAACGGTCCCACCACGTCCTTCTGTTCGTCGTGAACCGCAAGATCCACCACAGAGAAATAAAAGTATTAGTAGTGCAGCCTGTTCCTCTAGTTGTGGTGTAGGTATGAAAAACACACCAATTATGAAGTACCCCTCACCATTGGTGGCTGAATATTCAGAAAAGGAAATAGAAAAATTAGAATTGCCAAAAGAAACACCCTGTCGTCTGTCCAATCCATTTACCGTGAGGGAATTTTGTGTGTATGATGGTGACACAAGCAAGAAGTAGTCGTGAAGTTCTAGACAAGGGCGGGATTATTTTGTGACGTACAGTGATGGCGGCACATAAAATGGAAAAAGAAGCGGAATACGTGGTGCCATGAGACACTTGTAGATAGAACTATTTTAATTCAACACTATACCTAATCAATGTGTTTTTGAAAAAAAAAATGTTTTCCTATAAATTTCATCCGTTAAAAAACAAATGATTGATTAAAACTTGTTATAATTATGTACTTGAATTAGTGTTGTTAATTCAATACTAGTAAAACTTCGCCATGATAGATTCTACATACATGTACTTGAATATAGAGTTACAAAGCATATAATACGTTGGGGACTGTGGTAGAAATATTTTTTTCCAAAGATGGTAGAGTTACTTGACATAATAAAAGTGTAATTTTGAGTCGGATCCATGAGCTTGCTTATTTTGTTTTGGTCCAGATTGCATTTATTGATTAGCTTTAATTTAAAATCATCACTTTCTGCTTTAGAATTCCGTCGTTATCACATTGCAGCCGAGAACAAAGAAACTCCGCTAAACTGACAACTACATTTATATGATAAGCGTGATGACTTTAACTTTGCAATCATCAACTTTCCTTTTATATACATGTAGTAATATACCTCTATCACCTGTTTATGGTGTGTATATCTCCCAGTTGATTCGATACGCAAGAGCATGCTATGCGTATGCGGACTTTTTAAAGCGAGGCCAACTACTAACAAAAAAGTTGAAGCTGCAGGGTTATAACGAATCTCGTTTAAAGTCATCATTTCGCAAATTCTACGGTCGCTATATTGACCTTGTTTGCGATTACAAATTATCACTAAGTCATATGTTAACTGATTTGTTTCATACCCTTTGTTAGACTGTCATTTTCCTACTAGATTTGACTACGGGTAATCCCGTTTACTTTATTTCGACTAAGGGCTCACGGCGGGTGTGACCGGTCAGCAGAGGATGCTTACTCCTCCATGGCACCTGATCCTACCTTCGCTTTTGTCGGAGGTCCGTGTTGCCCTACACTCGATTTTGTATATGTTTTTTGGATTATGATTACGTTTGACACAATGTTAACTTCGCCTTTTTGTATCTGATATTTCTCAAGAGCCTGATTCAAAGCATCAGAGGCCAGAATTTATGATGATGATATATATTACACTGTGCATGTATTTGGTTATATATTATATCTTTATTGCTTTTAAAAGACGTACATCTTACTACGTTATTACAATATGTACACATAAAACATGGCATTGTATGGTGGTGTACAAATTCAAATAAAGGAAACAAATTTAAAGAAGATGGTAAATGCAAGATGTACCGGGTATATATTTCCCTAAACTGCCAAGTTCGTGTATATTATGAACACTTAATAGTTGTACAAATTTAAAAACAAATGATTTTCTCCAATAGCACTTTTAAATATATTTACGACAAAGTTCCTCGTAATGAGGGCAAATTAATACATGTACAAAATGGTACCCGTCCTCTATGTCATGTTTACATAATTTTCACGCTCTATTTTGTTATGGCGGCCTGTTTCAAGTTCAAGATTTTGAAAAGATAGTCTAAATCGGCTGATATGCCTTTTGTACATATTAGGTATAGGTACTGCAAGGTCAATATAACATGTTTGTAAATAATACACTTTGACGAACAATTACATGTAATTTGCTCAACTAAACTTTGAACAAAAATATCTGTCAACCTTTGTTTTACATATATAATAGGAAAGAAAATATTATAATAGAAGTAGCATTCTCTTGTTCACACCAAATTTATCCTAATCTTATCCCATACAATTTTTTATGCAATATGCCCAATTTTTGCTGCAATTCTTCAATCTGTCACAGCTGTAAACAATATAATTCATCATAACAATTTTTAATAATACAATTTTCACTACGCAAAATTTGAACATTCTAAATGTGCACCCTCCATTTTAAGATGAAAATACGAAAAACTCAACTTTCGGGGGCTCCGCCCCATGGACTCCCGTCCTGGACCCGCTGGGGGCCTCTATACCCAAAGCAAAGCTGGGGGCCTCCAGACCAAATTAAAATGCTAAAATTTGGCAGCTTTCCGGGACCTCGCCCCTGGACCCCCTACCAGGGCCGGGCCCGTCCCGTACCCGCTGGGGCCTCCATACTCAAAGAAAATGCTAAAATGTCTCAGATTACGTGCCCCCCCCCTTGGACCTCCACCAGGGCTATCCTTAAACCAGCGGGGGGGGGGGGGGGGGGTTAAAGAGGCACACAGACCAGTGCACCCCCCCCCCTCCCCCAATAGTAATTTATCCTGGTTATGATATCCACGACCAAAGAAAAAATGTGATAAAATAAGAATTTCATGTATTCATTTTCTCCCTGAATACTTAATTTGAACATATTTTTATTGTTATAATTATATAACAAAGGGATCGGGCACAAGTTCTGAAAAACTTAGAACGCCCTCTCCCATGTTACAATAGATGATACAAGATATCAAAGGTCATTTTAATTAACATAATTTTGAACATTTCTGTAAATATACTTCTTGAATTTTACAGTTCATCATATGCTATTATATACAAAAATAAAACTTAAAAACGACCAGATCTTTTATATAACAATTGTACATAGGAAAACAATTTTTCATTGTCAGTAATATTAATAGAGTTCATCTCCCCATAGTAACACACGAGTGTCACCTATTATAAATTATCCATCCTAAAAATAGCATTAAATAACATCATTTCTGGGAGTAGAGTACTTAGTGCAGGAGAAAAAGTAATGATAAGCGTCCTCTGTTTTACCACAAGAACACAGAGGACACTATCTATAATGTTACACTGAATAAATCTTTATTTAGTACACAATTATGCCTTAATCTTGTATGTATCACATTCCAGTAGCGTTCTCCATGCGAAAGATTAGAGAGAGGTTTGTGATTTTGGTAAATGTTAAATGTTTTTGAAAGTTTTCAGCAGAAGTTGATTTGTCTTAGTTCTATGGGTACTTGATATCCATTGGCCTTAATAGCTACTTGGGCAAAATGTTTAATCTATCATTTGGGAATGCTGTAATTTTTTTGCGATTGTCTGGTGGCTATAATTTGGATTCTTGTGACCGTAATACTTGGAAGAATATTTTGAAGATAATCTGGTACCATATTATGATAAATTTTGTACATAATTGTTTTTTAATTTTGTCCTTCTAACAATCATAGCAGGTTCCCACCCAGTTTCGAATAGAGAGGAGCTCGCGATGCCAAGGAAGTAAAAGACCTGTGACTATCCTCGCGGCTGCTAACTGTAATTTATTCTAGTTTTTTCTGAATACTTCTAACTTACTCTAGTACAGTCGAATTTGGGTAATGAAGAGGCGTATGAGAAACTTAGTGAGGCATATTCACTTGTTTGTCCCACACCCGCATATAAACAAACTGTTTCGCGCGCCTCCCGAAAATTCTTTGAAGGGAAATAACTCCGGACGCATCTCGAAACCGGCTTAATGAATACA